>JALPQI010007659.1:0-54413 GCA_025490895.1 Thaumatotibia leucotreta | reverse complement strand
TGTGCTAATCAGTATTTTTGAATGCTCGATTTATTGTTTTCCTTTTGTAAAAAGTATGTCTAGAATCTGATAATCTCTATGTGAAAACCGAAGTGTTACCGACAATAACCGAGAAACCCCGATTCGCAAATCTTTGCGTAAAAAACGCTGCATTTACGAAACAGTTGCGTCACCGGTGTGGTATCTCCCATAAGATCTCCGTGTAACATTTTTTGCGATTTTTACGCAGATCGATTTACGGTGCATCAGCGTATTTTAAGCAGCGGTGTGTGGAGCATGCGTCGAAAACGGTACGCATACGACGCGTCACTGAGATTCCGTATCGTGACCGTTTTTTAAGCTGCGGTCTGGTCGCACCTTTATTCTCGTACAATAGTGCAGCGTTGTCCACTGGTAGATGACTCATACGGTATAAGTTATATCTTACTATTCAATACTTTTTTACTATATAAGTATTTATTAAGTTCCCCTTAACAAATGTATTTATTTATAATCTTATTGCAGTCTCAATCTTCAAACGAAAATTTAGTAAGTATAACGACTACCGCATGCATCAAGAAAAGTGGGCTATTACAACGACCAACTGGGTGCCGTAAACTAGGCGGGGATGTGGCAGACCCAGGCAGAGATGGCGGGACGACCTGAACGCCTTCGCCCAACAATTGACCAGACTTGGCTCGGAACCGGGAGCTGTAGAAATCTGAAGGAGAGGCCTTTGCCCAGACTTCTTCATTACTAACGTAAACAACTCGATCGATAGTTTGAGCGCCAAGGTGTCTCGAAATATTTTCATAATATCAGCTTAATACAACTGTAGCGTGTGTATAATTTATATCATGAGTTGGAGAGTAAAGAATACGTTAGGTTTTACTTGATACATAATGCATTCTATCGCGCTCGCACCGACATGTTGGAGCGAGCGCGATGGCCTGCTTTACATATCGAAAAGAACCTAACGTTACCGATACTTGTAAAGTCATCGGTAGACCCCGGATTGTTGTGGCAGTGACGTCACAATAGGGTGATTTGGGGAGTAAATGGAACGGTCGAACAAAATGATACGTAAATTATAAGATAATATAAGAAATGACATATTATGTGACACGGAGTTGCAAATAATGCAAACAGTTTAAATTTAAGGTCAAAATTTATATAGGTCTGTATTGTTTGCATACATTGATTATGCATACAGCGTGGGTATTTGATACGGGCGAATAATTAATCCAGCTATAATATCTGATCCTACGAGTCGTATAAGATAACCATTTCGTTAAATTTTGTTGTTGATTAGGTGTAATGATTTTTCTAAAGTGCAACCCAGCAGCAATGTATGCCGGCCAACTGACATGAGACTCGTATGACGTTTAGATACTTATGTCTACTTCAAGTAATGTGGCTACCAGTGGATGCAATACATTGCGGGCTCAATTATTTTGTATGAAAAAAAAAATACCTTAATTTCTAAAATAAATTTATGTAAATAGGTTCCCTAGGTCCGATAGTAATCGCCACTAAAATATTCGCCCGTATCAAATACACACGCTGTATAATGTTTATTCTAATATTTATGTAGCATACCCACACATTTTCTGAATGGAGCAGTGGAACGAATTGATTATTTGACCGGTCAGTTTTTTGTCGAAAAGTAGTAAAATTAATATTAAAAAAAATATTGATCAATTCACTGGAAAAAAAATATTGTGATTTTATTTAAATTTATTCGATTACGTATAGTTAATTAAATGATGTTTTTCTCTGGTAAAATAATTTAAATTTGTATCTTATCTTATTATTTACGTATCATTTTGTTCTACCATTCCATTTACTCCCCAAACCACCCTATTGTGACGTCAGCGCCACAACAATCCGGGGTCTTAACTGACCATAACAAACTATCTAAGTAGTATTGCTCTCTTTGTCTTGTCGTCTTATTATATTTTATTATATTATTTCACTTGGTTCGTTTAGTGCTCAAAACAGCACGTGTTTTTTCACTATGTGTTGGATAAACCAAGCTCTATTGCCACGGCTGAACAGTGCAAGACCCCGAGTTCAACTTATACACTGCGGAAAACTTGCATGCGTTGTAACTTATGTTTTGTTTTTAGACTACCCCGGCTACCTTCGATCAAGAGGAGGTAATAGGAAGCCAAGAGGAGCAGAAAGGTTCAACTGGTAAAGGTTGCATGCAGACCAAAAGAGCATTCACTGTTCTATCCACCACTCTACGAAATCAACGAATCACGTTTCGTGTAACGATCGAATTTCGTAGAGTAGGGGGATAGAACAGCGAATGCTCTTTTGGTCTGCATGCACATTAAGTAATAGTACATTACTATAGAGGACGGGAAACGAAGGGTTACAGGCCAAGTACGTACAGATAAAGATACGTGGCCTGGAACCTTGTTTCTCGCCGAGATTTTTATAGTGCTTTTCTCAAACTTGCAATGAAATAATAAATCGGAAGTGATTTTCACAGTACACATAAAAATATTTTTTTTATGTGACAAAGGTAGACAACTGAGCTATCAGCCCATCTGATGGAAAGCAGGAACTGAGGCCAATGGAGATAGCGATCAAAAAAATCGCCTATGCGCTGCCTACCCTGAAGACTTAGATGGATTAACTCTATCTAAATAAGTCAAATAACGAAACGAATCTACAAAATAATAAATAGAAACAACTTATTACGTCATTTTTCTTTAAACTATTTGAGATAATATTTTAACCGGTGATATTGACATTAGTTCCTTTTTTTTACGGTGAAATGCCAAGATATTTGTCATTTTACAAGTTACTTCCGGAATTTTACTTTTTAAAGCAGGTTCCTTCCAGTAGTTATGAAATGCCTTTATCAAGTTCAATCATTGAACCAGTGACATGGTAATTCCTGGTTTAATTTGACGTACCTAATGCCAACATTTCATTGCAAGTTTGGGAAAAGTGAGATTACAAATTTACTGGTAATTCGAGTATACCATTTTAACGTTGTTTGAAGTTCCATCACAGCTCTAAATAGATCCTATTTATTTATGTACGTCCTAATAGCTCGCATTGCATGCGTAGAATGTTAAGGTGGGTTTACACCAAACGAGCGAGTTTGGTGTAAACCCACCTTTACGCTTATCGAAAAAGTGATGACTGATGAAACATATTTTCATTCCAGATCAGGTGAGTAAGATTCACTTATTTTGTTGTTATACAAGGCTAATTAATTATACTATAGAGCCATTTCAATCATGGTCATAGGCTTGCACCATGTTTCTCTGTCAAGCGAGTAGTGCCTTTTTAGGGGTTTCCTGAACTCTTTGATGACGCTGCTGCCCATCATCAATCTTTTATCAATTAATGATCAGTGACACTTCAATCCCTTAGTCGACTCTTAAGACACCCGCAGGAAGAATTGGGGTGGTGACATTTGTCCCCAACTCAGTGATACGATATCAAATACACACGCTGTATAATGGTTCTGTGCTAACTGGTTTTGGAAACTGAGTATCTTATTTTATGAAGACAATAAGTATGTCCTAATTCAATTACTATTTCAGGACCGACAAAAGGCACTGCAGGTTGTTCAGGACACAGCGGAGAAAATCATGATGGTAAGAGTGTCTCATTCCCCTGACAATCATAAGCTTGCTAATCAGACATAGAAGTCACGGTGGCACGAACAAAATTGTGCTAGGGACTTCCACTATTTAGATATTATTTTATCGATAAGTTGTTCTTTCTTATGACAGAAGTGACGTTATGAGTTCAAGATAAAATCTAAATTGGGCTTAGTTGTAAAGTAGTCGAGAATTAAGCTTACTTTGGATGAAAATTGATCAATTATGAAAACATAGTTAGTTGTAAAAGTTGACATTTGTGAGTGAGTTTAGTGAAACGTCCCACTTTGTCGTTTGCCATAAAGCCGCTTTGTCAGTCTATTCATATGAAGATACAAGGAAATTTTGCCAGTAGTTGGTTGCCAAGTGTAAATTTGTTAAACAATTTTTGGTCAAACGGCAGGATACCTAACTAACGTTATTCCCACCGCGACTTCTATCTATGTCTGTTGATAATCATTACCAGCTTACATATGAAGACATATATACTAGTCCTTTCAGCTTTATCACCCTAGGTTCAGAACGGTGAATGGAAAATGTTGTTTTTTTTTGTATTAGAAAGCGTATTTGTCCTATTCCCAAATCTGACAGAAACACTTATGACTTGAGGTTTAACTCAGTCACAACATCTTGTTAAGCTTTTCAACGTTACACTTGTATCATCATCATCGTCATCATATCAGCCGAAAGACGTCCACTGCTGAACATAGGCCTCCCTCAAAGATTGCCACAATAACCGGTCCTGCGCTCCCCGCATCCAGCGGACTCCTGCGACCTTCACCCGTACACTTGTACAGTAGCACGCAACTTCCGCACGCGAGTCCGACTCGTCCTTAGCCGGTTTTGTATTTGATTTTCCACCTTCATCTATTAGAATGAGTTTATCATTTTCAGAATAAAAGATTCTTCTGGCTTGTAAGTATTCAGATTTCATAATTATTTATGAAAGCGAAAGTTTTAGATTTTGAAATGAATTTACGTAAGATCGCTTCAAATTTTATATTTATTTATGTATTGCTCGTAACTGTATATTAACTAGGTATTTATATATTTTTAGGTGTTACTAAATAAATGTCACGAACAGTACCAAAACTACTAAAGTCGCCCGCGTCATCCCCGGCACAAAAGTGCCCATCACGCTTAGTGCTTTCCACGAGAAAGTCTACTTTGTTGGGAACGAGACAGCTGCCTTAAAAATGTATGAAAACTGCAAAAATTTTCTATCAAGACAAACAACAAGTTATAAAACTATGATACACCAAAATCTGTACTCCTAACTTTCTTAGAAGTATGCTATAAACGGCGTCCCGTACATACCCGTCATTCTCGTAGAATGCACCCTTACGTCATTGTCATCGTGAATCGCGATTGACAATTTTTACACCAGGAGAATCTCTCTCTATCGTAAACGCTGCCCGATGTTCGCGACAAAAGCCTAAGGGTATCCCCAAACCTATCGAGCTATCGACGCTTTCGCATTTTTAAGGCAAATCGCGCGGTATCACCGTCGATCGGCGTCGTCAGAGTTGATTCTTTGTCGCTCTTATTGCGTAGTAATAAAGGTTTTCATAAATGGATTTAGCCGAATTTGCGTCGATAGAGTTGGCCTCCGACCCTAAACAACCAGACTTCTCCACCGCAAACGGGGCTAAGTCATAATTTTCTAAAACGGAGTACTTGCCCTTCTATCTGGTGTCTGCCACCTTTGCAGATGCTGTAGCAACACTTCTTCTTACTACAATAATTTGTAAATTAAGTTCGTAATATTTTGGTGCATCGACTTTTTAGTTTCTGTTATTGGTTTCGAACACCTGAGTCACGCTGGTTTTATGCAAAATTATACTACTTCAACGTCTTTCTTAATGGGCTACCTACAAACATGGACTACGAGTATAGGCATGTTTGCATAATTTAAGTAGGATAATTTTCCAAAAAACCAAAGTGACTCAGGAAATCATAACCATGGGTATAACATACAGAAGAAAGTCGATTCACCCATTTACGTTAAAATATATTATAATATTTATAGTATGGTAATGGCCTGGGGCCCGTTTCTCGAAAGCTTGTAACTTGTAATACAAGTGGAAGTCTCTTTTTAACACCATAAGTTAGATAAGGACTTTCGCTAGTACTACAACTTACAAGCTTTTGACAAATAGGCCCCTGGTCACAATGTTGGTCTAAGGCGATCGCCGGTGGAGCGGAAAACCATACGTGCGAGAGAGAGTTCCGATATCGACATCTCGACTAAAATTATTTTAACTTGTTACATGCGCAGTCTACATGCATAGAACAGAAGAAATTATTCTCCCTATTTATGCCAAGGTAAGTAACGCAATGAACTCTTAAAATACAGGGTGTTTTTTTTTCGACCGTTCAAATTCTACGTAGTGAATGTGTAGGTCATACTGACCAACTTTTACTATGGGGACAAAGTGGAAATCGCGAAAAAAAAATCAGCTGTTTCATACATTTCGGCCGGCGTAATGCCGCCAATTTGTATGAAACAGCTGATTTTTTTTTCGCGATTTCGACGTTGTCCCCATAGTAAAAGTTGGTGAGTATGACCTACACATTCACTACGTAGAATTTGAACGGTCGAAAAAAAAACACCCTGTATGTCTGTACAATGGGTTGTGCTCTGAAGAACTGTTCGACATGATGCCAACGTCCACTTTTCATCATCGCACCGCTCGCCACCGACTGGGCGCTCATCCTCACACCTTGCAACCTAAATGGTCGCGCACCGTGCGGTTTCAGAGGAACTTCCTCCCGCGGACGGTCCGTCTGTGGAATGAGCTCCCTGCCGAGGTTTTCCCGTTGGACTACAGTATGGGGTTCTTCAAAAGAGGAGTGTACAAGTTCTTATTGGGTCGGCAACGCGCATGTGACACCCCTGGGGTTGCAAGCGCCCATAGGCTACGGTGACTGCTTTCCATCAGGCGGGCCGTATGCTTGTTTGCCACCGACGTGGTATAAAAAAAAAAAAAAAAAATGTAATGTATTTGTTTAAACAAAACCAGCCAAGTGCAAGTCGGACTCGCGCACAAAGGGTTCCGTGTTTTCAGTTGGTTTACCCTTGAATCGCCGACAAACATTTCATCAAATATTGTTTCAAAGACAACGATTCAAGTATTTTCATTTCATCGACAAGTCGTTCTGTCGACTTTTAAATGATACTTGAGTTATTTTGTGTATAGCTTATATCGAGGTTTTTTGTTACGGGTTTTTTTATTTCGATTTGTTGTATGTATTTATTCCGCTTAATATTATTTCAATTTGTAATATTTCGTTATCGAATCTAGACGCAGTCACATCGCAGTTTCTGGGTTGCAACAAAAAAAAACCTTGATACCATTCTCGATTCTAACCTAACCTATCCGAGTCGGATCTGCCCAGGAAGGTTTTGTTTGCTTGCTTCGCTCGCTCACTCGGCCATTTTTTATTTTATTTATTTTTTTCAAAATATTTATGAGAGAGAGAGGAGAGAGGGCACTGCTGTGCGCCTACTAACATCGAAGTTTGTGATACCTATTTATTTTGCTGTTTATAAATATTAAACTACAGTGTGGACAGTAAAAGAGTTTAATAAAAATAAGAATAGGCATCGACGTGCCGGGAAAATAAGAAAAACACAGTGATTTTAAGTGCAGCATAACAGTATTTTCAAAATGAAACCATCGCAACTGTCAATGAAGATGATTCACAGTATTTATGTTATTGAAGTGCAAACTTACCGTGGATGGCGAGGCCAGTGATTTTTGTGCTCAGTTATGGTGATATATGGACACTGTTTTAAGAGGTTAATCACTATTTTGTGGCCTGGTTAAAGTCGGTGCCGAACTCTGTTAGTGAGTGAGGGTGGTGAGGTGCACAATCGAACTTGTTTCTTCTCAGACATTACGGTTCCAGATCGGGATTTATTCGGACACAACATTTAAACGGTTTCACAGGTGTTCACTTCTCACTTACTATCGCACTATTTGTTTTTTTTTTTTTACGGGGGTGAATTCTTTTTTCCAAGATACCATCCATTCTGTTTGACTATTAGTGTTGTAATGCCTGGTATTAGCGATATCGTTATTTTGCCGCAACCATGAAGACGACGGTGGCGTAGTGACACAGTGGCACGGAAATGTTTAACAACTGCAACGGAGCCGGGAGATCAAATCACGCTTAATTATTATTATTTTTTTTTTTCTTTATTAGGGCCTTTTTTTACCATTTCATACTTCGTATCCCTTTCCGACCGGTTTGATATAATCCTGCAAATTACTTTGCAAAAATCCTGTCACCAAGTAAACTGTATTTTCGAGCTCAAACCTATACCGATCGAATCTGCAGACACTAGCCGTCACGTAAAAGTAGCAAATACCTTAGGGCGGCCGCATCAGTCAGTCGCAAGACAGCGTTGAAGATTGCGATGTATTTTGGTGGGAGTAGTAGCACATGTAAGTTCATAATTTCGTATATTTGCGGTGACAAACATTATATTTATTGAGTGATACTTACTCTTAAAGAGTTAAACGTTTTTATTTAGCACAAATTAGAATAAAATTAAGTGATTTCGTGTAAACAATATGCCCGTAAATAATAAGTGCACAAAATTGTAGGTTCGGCCGGAGCTCGTCATAAATATTTGCACGGATATGCATAATCGGTCTTAGCGCATAAAATGAAACCAAGAAAGATAGTCATATGTTTTGAAGAATTGGTTACATATTTCGTCTAATTCGTTAGGTATATATTTCATCGTATTTTAATTAGCGTATCCAAGGAACTGGGTTAATAATATCTTGTATTTTCATCTTGGTTAGGCACTCCATACTTGTCCATACCTAATATCTCTCGAATTGCTTTGGCCTTGCTATTATGAATGTTGCTCTTTTGAACTCTTCTTAAGTTTTGCTTATTCGTGGATGAATGAAGAAAACACATTGTTGAAGGACGTCCAATCTTGATAGTTTCCGGTAAACTTTGCTATGTCTATCTTCGGAAGCTTCACATCATCACTAAAGCTAGGTGTGAGATTACTGCTAATTCTGCTTGTGCACGACGTAGTACTTTCTAGCATAAGCTTTTTAAGTATTTAACCACAAATATTTTCTTGTTTGGCTATTAAAACCCGTTAATTCCATTCACATCTTTAAATCTATTGTTGAATTACTGTGGAAAACTCAATGTGTAGTAAATATCGTTTTTTTCTTATGTGAATATGTATAATGTAATGTAAATTACAGATTCTTCGTTTTTCCCAGTCAGTAAAAGTATATATTGCAAATAGTACTGGTTATTACACGTCGACTCCAAAAAATCGTCGCTTTAATCCATGCATCAAATTATTATTAGCATTGATAATACATTTTTATCTTCTCGAAATCATGAAGTGAAAATTTTGATTTTTATTTTCTTATTTACCGCCTAAAAGTAGCTTTCACATTTAAAACTCATTTATTTACGTTTGACATCCATCGTTGGGTCACCAATTTACATAGGTGCGAAAATTCAACTCAATCTGCCCAGTAGTAGTGTCGGAGTAAATTGGTTGTAACAGACGGACAGATGGACACGCCAGGGATCCTATGAGTGCTCCGTTTTTTTTCTTCTTGTGGTACGGAACCCTTAAAATATGAGATCGCTTATAATAGGAAGTTTTTTTCATTAAATAATGTGTTTTATTAATGTTTTTATGCATGTCCATACTAATTTGCAAGATCTTGCATTTACGTATAGATCCTGAACGTCACTTTCGTGCATGCGATTTTTTTAATGATAAAAGGCAATTCGATTTATTTAATTATTTTTTACAAGTATACGAAGATAATTTAAAACGATCTACATACATTTTTCATAAGATTTTAGAAAATGTTTGTCTCGGTCGTAAAGGGGTATTAGGTTCTATTAGTAGGTAATTAATATTTTTACAAACTTTTAAATTTATAATTTTCTTTTCAATGCTTTGATATATATTAATAATCTTTGAAATTCTTTTATATTGGAATTATTATTGTTTTTTTTTTAATTTATTTTGCTTTGTTATTCTTATTATTAGATTATTTTATTTTTACATTTAATTTATGACTTGACAAGTTGACATTTGTTGCAATTATTATTATTTTTTTATTGTATAAGTTTTACATACCTATACCTAGTTTTTAATTGTATAAATTTTAACATTCATACCTTTTTTTGTGAATTGGGCACTGATTTTATGGTTTTTATATTTTAATATTATGAATTGTCTTGTTTAAATTGAAATTTGTAAGCATTTGTCGTTTTAGTTGGTGAGCGTGCCTTGTGTTACAGTCTATTGTTTTAAAACATTTGTAATTTTAATGTAGGTGTAAATTTATTTTAATTTTCGATTTATGTTTTATTCAATATTGTTTTATTTTTGTTTTTAACCGTAATATTGCATATATACTTGATTATTTTAACTTATTTGATTATGTTTTGACATTTGAGTTAGTTGTACCTGTCTGACATTGAATATTTTGCTTTTAATTTATTTCAATATCATTATTATGTTAATGCTTAAATTATATAAGTTATGGATAATTTATTGGCTCCTGTTCTCGTGCGGTGTCCCCACTGTCCTGGTTCTCCGCGCACGTTTACCGATCATAGGCTAAAAGTACACATAGGGCGCTTACACAAAAATGTCACTCGAGCGACGCTCTCCCCCTCTCTCTCTCCCAGAGGGCATCGGCGCAGCAGGGCCGAGCTGCACTCACGCCGCCTCGCACATTTTCAGCGCAGCAAGTCTCTGCTGGCAGCGGTAGCGGTTTGGACGACTTGGCTACTTTAAGGAGGACAGTGCGGGTATTGCGTCATATTCCCAAAGGAGCTCGGAACCTTGCGGCGGGTAAATTGTGTGATGTGATTGAGAGTTGCATTAATAGCAATGGAACATCAGAGTGGTTTGCCTTACTCTCATTTGCTTATTCCGCTTTGAGGGCTCCAGAAGCGGCCGGGGCTGGTAATCTGACCACCAAGGTAAAGCGTAATATTGTGTCTGCTAGTGTCACTGATTTTTTTTCTGCTGGGGCTGAGTCCATAGCCCGGGGGCCGCCCTCTGTGCTTAGGACTATTGAGAATAAGGTGTTCGAGGGTGATCTCAAGGGCGCTGTTCGGGTTCTGATGACTGACGATGGGGTGGCACCATCGGATGCAGACACGTTGGCCGCCTTGCAGTCTAAGCACCCGGCCCCGGGGCCCAGGCCTCGAGGCCTTCGTGTTTTCCACCGGAACCTGACCGATCCTGCCCTGTTCTTACTGCCAAAGTGGAGGAGGTTGCACAGGCACTGGGCTCTTTTAACAGCGGTTCTGCTGCGGGTTTAGACGGTATCCGCCCGTCTCACTTGAAAGAGCTTGTGTCTGGATCCGCTGGTGACAATGGGCCTCGATTACTGGAGTGCTTAGCAAAGCTGTGCACATTCCTCCAGAGTGGGCAATTGAATCCCGCGGTCTGCCCCTTCATGTTCGGCGCTTCTTTGTGTGCTCTGTGCAAAAAGGACAGCGGTATAAGGCCCATCGCGGTCAGAAGCTTATTCCGGCGTCTGGCTGCCAAGCTCGGTTGCAGTGCTATGCGGGATGAAATGGCCTCCTATTTACAACCATACCTGTAGGGTTTGGCACCAGACTGGGCTGCGAGGCGGCCATTCATGCTGTTAGAGCATTCGCGCTGGATCCTAATAACGCAGACAGCATTATTATCAAGCTCGACCTCAAGAACGCTTTTAATACACTCGAACGCGATTCTCTGCTTGCAGAAGTCCTGGATAAGGCTCCCGTCCTCTACCCCTTTCTGTTTCAGGCTTCAACCTTTATTTTGATGGATCTCTCGTGCTGTCGCAGGTCGGTGCTCAGCAAGGTGACCCGCTTGGCCCCTTAATTTTTAGCCTTGCCTTACAGAAGGTAATATCCAGATCCAGTTCCTCGCTTAATATTTGGTACCTGGACGATGGTACTTTGGGGGGCAAACCAGAGGACGTTGAACGGGACTTGCATGTGCTGCTGCCCCTTTTGAAGGAACTGGGACTCGAGGTCAATCCGAGTAAATGCGAGTTTTTTCCTTGTGGCGCTAGTTCTCGATCTTCGTTTCTCTTGTTCGATGCTTTGCTCCCCGGTATCAAGGAGATTTCAACTCAGGACTTTCAGTTATTGGGCACCCCGATTTTCCCCGTAGCTGTACCGGAAGCATTCAGGGTGAGAGAGCAGACTCTTCGATCCGCCGGGGAAAGGTTGAAGCAGCTCTCGGCACATGTTTCTCTGACTTTGTTGAAATCCTGCTTTGCCGCTCCGAAGGTGATGTACTTTTTGCGAACTGCGCCAACCTGGTTACATCCTGTACACGTGGATTCCTTTGATTTGGTGTTGAAGGAGTCCATGGAGTGTTTACTAAATGTCTCTTTGGATGCTGACCAGTGGGACTTGGCTTCATTGCCTATCCAGAGTGGTGGGCTTGGTGTTCGGCGCGTCAGGGATGTGTGTCTTCCGGCTTTCCTGGCATCGGCGGCGGGAGTGGTGGATCTGGTTACTAAGATTTTAGGTTTAGAAGGTAACAAAGCCACTATACCTTTCGCAGCCGATGCTTTGTCACCTTGGGAGACGCTCAACCCGGGTGCTTCCGTGCCGGAAAGGCAGTTCCGTCAACGGTTGTGGGACGAAATTGGCGTTAAGCGAACTTTTGAGGGTCTGTTGCAGAATACCACTGGTGCCGATAGAGCCAGGCTTATCGCGGCTTCTAGTCCAGAATCTGGTGCCTGGTTGCACGTCCTCCCATCTCCGAACTTGGGTACCCTGCTCGACAACGACTCGTTACGGGTGGCCGTTGCTTTCCGCCTGGGCTGTGATGTTTGCCAGCCTCATCTTTGTATTTGTGGCTCCAACACACGGTGGAGAGCAACGGGCATCATGCCTTGAGTTGTTGTCGGTGTGTGGGAAGATTCCCTAGGCATCATGCCTTAAATGACATAGTTCGGAGAGCTCTGGTTTCGGCGAATGTCCCCTGTGTGCTGGAGCCACCGGGACTTAGTCGGTCGGATGGCAAGAGGCCGGACGGGTTGACGCTAGTGCCTTGGGAGAGGGGGAGGTGCCTCGTATGGGACGCAACTTGCGTGAGCACTTTTGCGGCCTCTCACTTAGGTCGTACTGTGCGTTCAGCGGGAGCGGCTGCTGAGCAAGCAGCTTGGCTCAAAAAGAGCAAGTACGCTGGGCTTGCGAATTATATTTTCGTCCCACTTGCGGTAGAGACGTCAGGCTGTTGGTGCGCGGAGGCAAAGGCGTTTCTTAGTGAGTTGGAGCGCCGCCTGCATGAGAGGGGTCATGACCCCCGCTCTGGTTGGTTCCTGGCACAAAGACTGTCCATTGCGGTTCAGCGTGGCAACGCAGTGAGCTTGGGCACTTTTGCGCCAGGAACAATGCGTGGGTACTTGTTTGAGTAAGTATTGTAAAATGTTTATCCTGTTAAGATTAGTTAAGATAAGTTGTATCCATTGTAATGTAGCAATTTTAGTTTTAGTTTGTAGTTAGGGTTTTTATTTTTACTTTTTATTGTGTAACTAGCATGTAAATGATTATATGATTTTGTTATATCTAAAAAGTAAATTGCTATGGTTAAAAATTAAAATAAAATATTTATTTTCAAAACTACAATTTATGTATATAGAGGTTAATTTTGGGGAAAAGTTTTTCCTACAAAACATGCTTATTTTAGCATATTCTGCACGCTAAATTAATCAAAATTGCCTATTGCAGACGTGTAATAATGCCACCAACATCCATCGAATTTTTTCCAAGTCTTCAGCCCCCTTTGCCAGTCCCTTGCCAGTCCCTTTGTAGTCCAACCCAGCCGAAAAATTTATAAATGTACGACATATAAAAATGTATTATAGTAATATGTCGAATAAATGAATTTCAATGTTTAGTAGTTGAGGCAATTAAAATAATTTGAAACAAATCTCTGACCAAGTGATATTCGTTAAACAGTTTTTCAGAGCAGTAAAAGTTTTTTAATTGAATAGTATGTGTAACAAAAAAATGCCAAACGAAATTCCTAGTACTGAAGTTTCGATGAATCGTTGTCGATGAAATGAAATTCGATTAAACGTTTGTTGGTACAACGAATGGACACCCAATTCATCAGTGTAATCATGGATTACGAGGTTTTTTTAAGTTACACTAAATTATGACCCCACAGAATTTTTTTAACATTTTTGGAGCAGCAATGTAGTTAGGTACGAACATTTGTGTTATTATTGATATGGCAGTTATGTCATTTGCTTTTGAAATTACCTGTCAACGAGCGTTTAATCTGAGTGTGTTGATCTAAAGCCTAACAACTTACTATTTGACCTTCGCCATGTTGCGGATTTTCAGTGACACTAATTTATTTTACTGGCAATGATTACTGTTTGACATCAGGCGTTGAATGTCATCGAATGTCACCGATGTAAACAAAAAGAAAATATATCGCGTATTAAACGATTTTATCATAAAAATGCCGAAAAAGATACCAATAGAAGCAAGAAAAATCGTCTTAAATACAATAAAATATTTAAACCAAAGAAAGGACGAAGGATTGAATAGTATTCCATTGGAAAATGTTTTGCAATTGGTTACTGACAGGACCGGTACTGACACTTTATAGTGCGGTTGTATTTGAATTGGTTAGTTATTAAGTTTAATTATAACAATAATATCTAATAAAATCTATTAAGTTTAATTATAACAATAATTAAACTTAATAGATTTTATTTTCTCATTTAAGGTGTATGTAGATCGACGATCAAAAATATTTCTAAAAATAAAGAAGCGACTTTGCCAACTGTACAAAATAAAGCCCCACGCAATAAGAAAATGAATATAGATAACTTCGACAAAATATAAATGTGGATTATATGTGACCATGTAAAAACAAATTTAAGACGATTATAGGAATAAAGGTCCTATAATCGAGTCCCAAACCGAACGATTTATAATCGAGGTTGGTGGTCCTGAAAGCGACACAACATCTGACGAAGATCAAACTTCATCAGAGTCAAAATATCAAGAATACATAAATATTGAGTATTTGGAATCGGATTTTGACGAATAGGTAATATTACAAAGCTTTGATTCTCTGTAATCAATTTTTTAATATTAAAAATATCAACATGAAGCCAATACACACCATGCTGACTATACATGACGTATGCACATTATTGCCATAGGTAAACTGTTTGTAGCGACACTGTGTCAGGGTCAAATAGAAAGTTGTTAGGCTTTACATTGCGCGCCGAATTATTTTGTATGGATAAATTTTCTCAAATATTTGTGAGAACCCTCCTATACAGGATGATCAATCCAAATAGGTCAGTATGGAGGTTTTGGAAACCATAACAGATAGCGAATCGATTTTAGTAAAAAGAAAAACTGCATTCATACACTTACAAAAGTACGTGTACTCGGCCCAGGAATATTGTAGACCTGCACTTTTTTGCCTGCCATTGGAATGCACTGGAATGAAAGCATTTAGTCCGTGGGCTAGTCGGCCTGAAAATAGAAAACGGTATAATTTGGGGGTACCAAGTGTCCTTTTTACAGTAGTTAGACATATTCATGAGGATGTTAAAAAAGTATGATAGACATCTCAAAGTGGTAGCTAATGGGCATACGGGCTATTTCAAGATTTCCGTTGTATGACAGGTATGGTTAAATTTAGGAGGTACAAATTTTCCTTTTCACGGCGTTTAGGTAAGCTTATAAAAACGTCAAAAATGCAAGATTGCCATTTATAAGTGCTACCTAACAAAAATGGGGGCCAATCAAAGACGGTGGATCTCAAGTTTTACAAAATCAAGTATATCTCGAGAACTATTAAATATATCTAATTACTCTCTTGAACAAAATTAAAGGCATATCTGTAAGCTTCATATTTTGCATATACACCATATTGCTAAAACCAACCAATAATTAATTATGACCAAATTCATGAAAATTTCGTGATTTCGATTTTATTTGTGTCGTGCTTTTACATAGTAGTCATGAGGCTAGAAAAATTAATTTTTTTTTAAAAGAAAGTGTATTTAATAAGCTTTAATTTGATGTATATAACTTGTTGGCGGTAGTAAAAAAACCCATAAAAAATATTTAAATGAATTGTAGTCATAATCCACCGTATACTTAGTGATTTAAGAGGCGATGGAAGTGCCACTCGTAAATAATAGTGCTTATTTCAAATAACCAAGATTGAAATATATAAAAAAATCGCCTCTTAAATCACTAAGTATACGGTGGATTATGACTACAATTCATTTAAATATTTTTATGGGTCTTTTTTTCTAGCGTCATGACTACTATGTAAAAACACGACACAAAAAAAGTCAAAATCACGAAATTTTCATAAATTTGGTCATAATTAATTATTGGTTGGTTTTAGCAATATGGTGTATATGCAAAATATGAAGCTTACAGATATGCCTTTAATTTTGTTTAAGAGAGTAATAAGATATATTTAATAGTTCTCGAGATATACTTGATTTTGTAAAACTTGAGATCCACCATCTTTGATTGGCCCCCATTTTTGTTAGGTAGCACTTATAAATGGCGATCTTGCATTTTTGACGTTTTTATAAGCTTACCTAACAGCCGTGAAAAGGAAAATTTGTACCTCCTAATTTTAACCATACCTGTCATACAACGGAAATCTTGAAATAGCCCGTATGCCTATTAGCTACTACTTTGAGATGTCTATCATACTTTTTTAACATCCTTATAAATATGTCTAACTACTGTAAAAAGGACAATTGGTACCCCCAAATTATACCGTTTTCTAATTTCAGACCGACTAGCCCACGGACTATTTCCAGTGCATTCCAGTGTCGGTTCACATTATTCCAGTAGCATTCCAGTACTGGATTGGATTGCTGGACTGGAATAATGTAAACCGGGCATAAGGTTATTACTATTAGTTTTTGTTTTCACGCGACCGTGCCCCACGTGACCCGAGCGTTGCGCGCGTCTAGCGGCAGTCCACTGACATGTACATTTTCTGCCCATTGCCCGGTAGGAAATTTATACCCTTTAATATACCTAATCTGCGGACTGACATCCTCCTGGTATCGTGAAGGAAGAAGTGCTTCCCAATTGTAGCATAAAGCAGATCGTCCAGTACTTTAGCCACCATTAATTGTAGCAAGCGATACAGGCCTATCGTTTGAGAGAGCAGAAGCATGTTGTATAACAGCCTTTCACAGCCGATCACGAACCTAAATAGTTACTATCGCAGTTCCCACCTTCAACTTTATTGATAAAATGTTAGAGATCAAATTTAACTAACTGTTGTTTTTGTTCGCTGTTATAATAGTAAAGGTGGATTAAGACCTAACGAGCTCTACAAAATTAATGAATTTTGATGAATCACGTTTTATGTAACGAATGAAAGAGTTTCGTAGACTGAGGTATACTCGTAGAATAGAATGAGCATTCGCTTGTTTGGTCTAAATCCACCTTCAGGTTGATTTTCACTTTACGTACTATGAAGTATGAACAAGGAAGTTTTACATTTTATACCAGAATGTAAATTTTAATGTATCGTCCATGCTTTTGCCAGAATTTTTGAAATTATTAAAATAACTTGTTCGATTCACATCAGCATTTTATTTATTGATGTAATTTGACATTAATAATATTTTTTTATATTCCAGCGCTTGCCATCGACTCTTCAAGATTGATCAATACCCAAAACATCAGTTGCCACAACTTTATCCTTACATAATAAATGCTTATGGATTGTAATCTATAGAACATCTTTCATCTCTCCTGATCGAAAAGTTCAATTTTGTACGTCAGGCGTGTCGAAACTTGGTATTCCGTCCTTACGTATTAGGGTCAAAAGTATTTTTTTATTGAAACTAAATCTCTTGATATCTGTATGTACTAGAATAGAGACCCACTTGAGTTTTGACAGTTGTTCCAAATTTAAACTCATTTACTTACAGAAATCTGTACTTTAATTATAACTTTACATTATAAATTTTACCTACCATAAATAAAAAACGTTCCCGTAGTTAAACCTGTTAAACTGATTGTAGTAATGATGCTAGTCATTTCCTGTGGTTTTTGAACGCATTTTAGAGCACTAATGATATTGTTAGGCCGGTGCCATGATAAAAACTACAAATGTGATTTTAGACACGTTAGAAGCATTTTCAGCAGGCTGTAATGCGTTTTCAGGCCGTTTCAGAAGGTCCTCTTTCACATACTACAAAATCAAAAATTCACCCCAGATACCGTCGTTTTCAGGCCGTTTCAGTATACCCTTTATCGGATCGGCGTTTTCAGGACCCCTTTCGGGCCTCTCAGATACAAATCGGTATATAGCTAAATTTCCTATAGGAGTGAAAGAGAAAGCACTATTAGATAGAGACAGCACGAGAGAATGTTCTGGTAGGATGTGAACGAGACAGCTATAAAGAACATCAAGAGCGAAGACTGCGAATCTAACGGCGAGTTTGAGAGTGTAAAAGTGAACCAGTGTTAAGTGTTAAGTGTGTGATTAGTGTTTTAGTTTAGTGTTTGTTCTTTTAATTAGTAATTAAAGTATCAGTTTTAATATGTGGCTTATTTATACATTTTCTATAGGAAACACACCCCACGAACGTAACTATATGTACGCACATACTTTTTCTACTCGTCGACTTTATAATGTTCGAATTATGACTACGTACACAAAATTATAACCATATATATTTACGTCGAGTTCGCAACTCGATTGTAATGAACGCATAAGCCAATTTACGATTAGCACATTTACAATTTTAAGTGACATAATATGACCTTAAGTATCTTACATGAATTCACTACAAGTATTTTCTTAAATTTACTACATTGTGATTAACTCTCATTCATGCTATGCTAAACGGTTCATCGGCAAAGTCTCTAAATACTACAAAATGTTTTTAATAGTAAAACATGTAAAATCTTTTTTATTTTACTTTCTGTAATAAATGGAACAGGCAATAATTCTGATGTTATATCTCTGTAATAATTATTGATGCTACGAATGAATGGTATTGTAAATCCACTCTAAATAGGGACTAACAGCTGTATACGTCACAATGCCTGTATTTGTCATTCTGCTCCGGCATACACCAATAATACGTCCGTCGTACACCAGTGGTCCTCCGGAGTCTCCTTTTCCAGCCTGCTGACGTCTCCTGGAACACTTTGGCGCTACACATAGTCCACCTCCGTTTATATGATGGGGAGACAATGTTGAATACTTTTCGCAAGGAATTACTACAGCTTCACCTACTTGAAGGGGGATCGCTTGACTCTTTTTTATCATAGCCTCTTTTTTAGCATAGGTTATTTTGCGAAAACCGAATGTTGATCCAAATCCCGCATATTTCACAGGAAGTCCCACTAAAACTTTAAAATCGAGAGCCAACAATTTTCCATAGTCTTTCGTAGGCACTTTCTTCGTGAATATAAGTGATATATCATTTAATAGAAAATTTAATCTGTAATTAGGGTGCCGATATGTTTTTATTACTTCGGCATTCAACTTGGTTTCGTTGGCCGGCTTCGTGAATTCTCCATACCTGTAACAAATCAAACAACTAGTCAACCCAGAAGCAAAAGTTGTAAAATACATTTTCTCAAACTTGCTACGAAATGTTGATGTTACTTATTTTAAATTAAACCCGGAAATACTATGTATCCGGTGTCATGTGCTAAGATGATATGTAAAGAGATTTCATGTATTTATTTCACACCTAGGACTGCAAACAAACTGTCTTTTGTTTTGAAACGTCAAATTGTGACACTAGGTCTTGACATTCAGCCACAGAAAAAATAATAATTTTGAGAACTAATGTCTATACCACCAGTTAAAAGGATACCTCAAACGGATTAAAAAAAAATTAGGCGCGAATGTTTTTTTTTTTAATATTTTACGGTACTGGGTCATTCTCATAGGGCACGTTCTTTGGGCGTCGGGTAGAATAACTTTGTATTCTTGCATATATATGGCGTAAAAAAAATGTTGGAGGGTAGTTTTCGTTTTATTCTACCTGTAGCAGTTGTAATTTCGAAGATAATCTCTTGAGAACTAGTAATAAAAAAATATAAAAGCCTACTTTTATCACGCTCCATCAAGCGTACAGACTCCAAAATTTGGGACAAACCCCTTTGCAATTCGGGAACCACTACTATTACCTAACACAGGGTATTGTTTTATTATAGTCAATTAAACAAATTAACATTTTGTTAAGTTGATTGTTATTTCAACTGCTTGTATAAAGAAATATGATTTTTTCTCCGCGCGTACGAATTTATGACTAAACTCCGTCATTGGAAGCAAAACAAAATTTCACATCACTATTTGTAATTTTACGCACATCACTATTGCATTGAGCGAGCCAGTTCAGTCTTGTCTGTGACACGTTGGGCGACGGAGGTGCGTCTGGCGACGCTGGGCGATTTTACAAACGTAAGTATCTAATCTCCGTTTTTTGTCACTTGCATTTTCTCAACTCCGTTTAGTCATTTATTTTTCTATTGGTGTGATTGATCGTTCTACTATTTAAGAATAATGAATTGAACTGTATTACCTGTTAAATGCGTGTAATGTCGTTGTTTTAAATAAGATAATTAATGAAATAAAAATAAAAAATAGCTTTCTCCCTAGGCTCCGTCAAATAAACTCCGTCAAATATTTAGACGGAGTTGAAAAAATTTTTGGATTTTGATGAGATTTGAAGGTTTATATGTAGATATAGTACCCGTGCGAAGCCGAGGCAGATCGCTAGTATTAAACTATATAAATTCTCATTCAGGTTTAAGAGCACTGTATCCATCAACTCCATATCATATTTCTAAACTCCGTATAAAAATATATCAACTCCGTCCCAATATTCTCAACTCCGTCTTGGTGAAAAAAACAATGGCTTATAAAACATGAACTAATAGATATATATGAGGGACAAAAGTATACATATGATCTAAATAACTCAATGATTCGTATTTTATAGATAATACAGCAGTAAACATACTGTACAAAATCAAGACGGAGTTGAGGCTGAGAACGCCTAATTCTGAGAATGACCCTACTGTACTATTTGGTTTATTTACAAAATAAATAGTATGGTTCGTCGAAATCAGTTCGTTTTATTTCATGGCAAGTTTGAGAAAAGCACTATACAAATCTCGGCGAGAAACAGGGTTACAGGCCGCGTATCCCTATCTGGCCTCAGTTCCTTCGGCCAGATATATCTACTTGGCCTGTAACCCTTTGTTTCCCGTCCTCTATAGTAATGTACTATTTCCCAAACTTGCTACGGAATGTTGATGTTACTTACTTTTTTTTTAATTTATTTTTAAAGTCCTTTGTAAAAAATACATATCGGACTGTTACTTACTTTAAATGGAACCCGGAAATACTATGTATCCGGTGTCATGTGCTAAGATGACATGTAAAGAGATTTCATGTATTTATTTCACACCTAGGACTGCAAACAAACTGTCTTTTGTTTTGAAACGTCAAATTATGACAGGTCTTGACATTTAGCCACAGAAAAAAAAATAACCTAAGAACTAATGTCTATTATACACCACCAGGTAAAAAAATATCTCAAACAAAAAAAAGTTTGGCGCAAATGTTTTTTAATGTTTTATTATACTGTTTATTTACAAATTAAATAGTATGGTTCGGCGAAATCAGTTTCTTTTATTTCATGGCAAGTTTGAAAAAAACACTATACATATAAATATCGGCAAGAAACAGGGTTACAGGCCGTGTATTGCTATCTGGCCTCAGTTTCTTCGGCCAGATATATATACTTGGCCTAGAACCCTTCGTTTCCCGTCCTCTGTAGTAATGTACTATTTATTATAATGACCGGAACCTCGCTGCCGCGCACAACCACGATACACGCCAGGGAAAAACACTTTTTGAATATAATGCTGTGCAAGAGCCCGCTGCGCACTTAGTTTTTTTGAGAATTCTCGAAATAGCCTCATATTTTAAGATGTTTTATACTCTTTATTTAATCAAAATTTTATGTAATTAGCAACATTGTATTTTCCAATTAGAAGAAAGAAGAAGAAGAAAGAAAAACATTTATTTGTGACGCTTACAGTACAAACATAAACATAAACAAGACAACATAGGAAAATAAAAAATAAAAATTAAATAAAAGAAAAATGAAAAAAAAATGAAAAAAATGAAAAATGATTTATTCGTTAACTTATAGTGCTAGTTTACAATACACTGGTAACCCCTTTTTAAGTAAATAATTACCTGTGCTAAGGGGCACCGCTCTTCCATAGGTATCATAATTATGTATGCTAGCTGTGGTAGTTGTAGGGTTGAGATTTGCATGCATCTTAATCTAAATCTAATCTAATCTATTTTAATAATACATTTTGCCACTGGGGTCTATAATAGATCTAGTCTATTTTAAATCTTATTTATATTTGTTCAGTTAATATTTAATTTAATTTAATTTTAAATTTTAAGGTTACATATTATAAAAGAAAGTAAGTGGTGTGTGCATCACAAAATGGACCCAACTCAGCATATTGCCGACTAAAAAAATTATGATCATTTGACGCTGGTCTTCCGTAGGGCCCATTCAGTGATGCCACGACGCCCATGACAGATAACACAAAGAGTTACAAACATTAAACATTAAAACAAAACATTACCACATAACAACATAAAAAAATAATTAAAATTACTATCCACATACACAAATATTAAACACTTTTTTATTTTAATTACTCCATTAACAAAGAATTTATATACCAAAGAACGAAATTAGAACCGTTCTTTGTATGAATAAAAAACCGGTATCCGATCCCTGGGGCACTACGCCATTTGTTAGTAGAAAACAATAAAAAAAATAACACGCCTAAAAACATGCACTATTAAATAAATAAATAAATAAATAAATATCTTGGGACATCTTACACAAATCAACCTAGCCCCACGGTAAGCTCAATTAAGGCTTGTGATGTGGGTACCAGGCGACAATATATATAATAGATAGATACATATAGATACTTAAATACATATACAACCATGACCAAGGAACAAATATTTGTGATAAATAAATACACAAATAATGCCCTCGCCGGGATTCGAACCCGGAACCTCCAGCTTCGTAGGCAGGGTCACTACCAACTAGGCTACGGAGGCTGGCTAGTGGACGCTCGCATCGACGGCCGGAGACATCTGAAGCGCGCGCAGGGCAGCGCGCGCTATTTACGTTGCTGATAGAGTGAGACAGAAAGCGAGACAGCACATCGTGCTCCAGCCGATCCGAGTTATGAGAATTCTTCGGTGGGTAGTCACAAGTTGCTGTATTCTCATCTACCCGATTTCTGCACTACGCGATGTTGATTGAGAAATCCGATATTGCCGTCTCGCTCGCGAGTTAGTACGAACTAGGCGCGGGTAAACTTAGATTAAACTTTTTCCAAGTAACTGTTCCATACCTAAATTATCTATCTGTATATTGTATATAAGGCGATATCTGATTTTAATAAACGTTCATCATTTGCCACTGTTAGAATCTCTATGTCCTGCCTGGGCATCCATACGTCGGACTCCAGCAGGCATTTTCGGGGCATGTGTGTGTAAGGTTTGCAAATCAATCAATTCACTTTCGAGTATTTATACTTAGTATTTGGTACCGACTATTAATAAATAATTGATTAATAGTCTGTAAATATTGTATGCTATGATATTTGGAATTTTATATCATAAATTGTCGGTACCAAATACTTAGTACAAATACTCGAAAGTGAATTGATTGATTTGCAAACCTTACAGTGCCCCGAAAATGCCCGCTGGAAACCGACATATGGCTCATCAGAGCTTGTTTGCTGGTCGGAGTGGCAGCGGTCCGGTTGGATAACCACGGCTAGACTATGGACCTAAGTAGGTACCTAAAACATACAAACAGTACCTGATATTAAAATTATATTTTTGGTTCCCCCTACCAAGACAGTGAGCCGCACTGAGGACCCAGTTTTCTGCTATGAGGCTACCGGTACAAAATCTGGTATGAGGGCTCCGTTTCTTTTGTAGAATCACTGCAAATGGAAACTCGTTCTTCAAGTCAGTATCTCCGTCGAATACCCTGAGGTCGCCTCGGTTGCGGACGCTACCGACATCAGCACTTACAGCTATAAGTACTCCCAGAACATGTACAGAATGCATTTTGAAATAAATCAATTCTAAACTGCTCCTCAAACACGGCCAAGTGCTATGACTGAACTAAATCAATTTCTAAACATAAAAGAGATGCAATAAATAGTTATCGCGAGTAGTAAAGTGATTTTATTATTATGTTTTCACCACAAACCAATAGGTATAGTCACCATTCGATATATCGTAACGTCAGAAGTGTTTCAAAAACATCTTAATATGCCTTTATTGTCCGAACGATAATGCGTGTGCAGATAATGTTTGTGCGCTTCAAGCGGTACGATATATCTGTTGTTGGTGACTGTACATAAAAATGCAGATAAGTTATGTTGCCACGATTTATCATCAATACAATATGTACTTACGAAACTTAACATGTATAATAATAATGGGCTGTCCCAGAAGTAAAGAGACAAGATTCGAATGAAAATTTTTAATTAAAAAATCTTACAAAGCACTACTATTTACGTTTAGTTAAATTCAGGATTTCATTTTATTTGCTATTTTATATTAAATTTGCTTGTGCAAAGCCTCTGTAGCCAATTTTTCTAAGGTTGATTGCTACTCGTCTCATTACAGCTTTTCGAGACCTAGCTGCCACAATTTTAGCCAATTTAGTCCATCTATGCTTAAATCCAGTCAACGATTTAGGTTTTTTTGTTTGTTTTTTATACTATCGTTTACACAAAGGTCAATAAGCTTCAATACCAGGAGCTTGGGGAACATTTGGGGCGTTGTTATGTTTTTGTATAAAATCTAAATCTATATATCGGGAACCCTAATGACAGCCGAGCTAAGAGGGGTAGGATTTTAGTTATCTGCCTCCTAGCTACTTGTTACTCGTTACTAACAGTACTCAGAATCTTGTATCTACGCATCTACGCAGTAGTAGAAAACGAATGGAGAGTTCTAAGCTTGCGTCCATGCATAGATGCATACCCCATAGAAATAACTTCCGTCGTAAGAATGTAAACCCTTCACATAACAAGACAAGAGTGAATCGTTCTATGTCTAACACGGGAATGAATTGATGAACACTGCAGTAGTGACCTTTTATACTGTCAGGTCACCAGCCACCTGTTCATAGGTTGGTATCATCTACCTGCAAACCTGCATGGACCAAGCAAAGACCACTCCAAGCAAAATATTGCTTATCGTTTTCTAGATTAAGTAACTCATATCTCCGACACGGCCATACTGACAAGACAAGCGTCCTCGCTTGTATCTGAAACAAACACGGTATCAGTTTCATCACAGAAATAATTTGCACGCGGGCTCAGCCCGATGAGGTTGGGCTCTAGCGAGACTAGAAAGTTAAGGGTATTGGCATCTAGTACACTTTGTCATTAAAATAATGATGGACTTCACTTTACTACAACAAAGTTAATCTCGCAAATAATAAAACGTTTTGAGGACACAAAAACTCACAAACAAATGTCAACCGTTAATTCTTAAATTACTACTTCGAATTTTGCATTAAAACAATTGAAACGAAACCTGTCCTTTTATTTCTGTTGCTCCAAAACTCGCATCTTTAGCAGCTTTTCTCTTATTTTCTTGTACACCTTGCAATAAATTGTCAGAAATTGCGCTCGCTTCATCGCCACAGCGACATCGCCATCACGGACGAAAACGCTGACCACTTCACAGTGATCTTGTTGATCTTGAGGTTGAACATCTGTAACGGTAATTTCACACGCATAGACAAATTTTAACAACAGGCACGGATAGAAAATGTTTGTCATGATAAGGAATTAATTTTTGGCACACTACAAAACAAAACAAAGCAAAGCAATGGGCTACCTGCCCGTATTTCGGAACTGCTAGCGTTTTCAAAACTAAGAAAGTAACCAGTATGGGTCATGATATACTTTGAAATCACTAGAATTACTGTTTTTATTTCTTTTTTTTTTCAATAGGGTAGGATACCTACCCACACGTTTTCTTACAACAGTAATCACAAAAAAAGAACAAAGCAGTTTTCTAAATCACGACTCAAATCAAACTTAACTGCAAACATAGCGAACAATCATTACCTTACCAACTGTTGTCGATTTTAAACCTTACCGTTTACATGTGATACAATACCAGTACTCACTGTTACGTGAGCCTTGATTCTTTATCCCACTTGCTGATATCGGGAACCCTAATGACAGCCGAGCTAAGAGGGGTAGGATTTTAGTTATCTGCCTCCTAGCTACTTGTTACTCGTTACTAACAGTACTCAGAATCTTGTATCTACGCATCTACGCAGTAGTAGCAAACGAATGGAGAGTTCTAAGCTTGCGTCCATGCATAGATGCATACCCCATAGAAATAACTTCCTTCGTAAGAATGTAAACCCTTCACATAACAAGACAAGAGTGAATCGTTCTATGTCTAACACGGGAATGAATTGATGAACACTGCAGTAGTGACCTTTTATACTGTCTGGTCACCAGCCACCTGTTCATAGGTTGGTATCATCTACCTGCAAACCTGCATGGACCAAGCAAAGACCACTCCAAGCAAAATATTGCTTATCGTTTTCTAGATTTAGTAACTCATATCTCCGACATATATATATAATACCTGCAGCCTCTAGATGCTGAGTGACTTCCGAGGCGTAGTGGCATGACGCCATATCCGGCCAGAATATAATTTCTTCCCTCTGGTATAATGCTTATCTATGAACGAAATTTATCGCATTATCATACATTCTCTCAAATAAATACGTGCGTTCATAGAGCCTGTGCAAATATATGGTTAAGACGTATTGCCATTTTGGTCTATGGCTTGCCAAATGAGATATTTATTGAAATATTTGACCTTTGTTACAATTTTTTGCGGGTAATCTACGGAGTCTCGTCGAGTCGCATGGTAGCATTGCTTCCCAGGAATATCCGTTGGATCCACGGACTCCACGGTCACGTAAGTCTCATCATCAATTATGAGAACTTTTTTCAGTGTTTTTTCATGCACTCTTCGGCATCCTCTTTTTGCTCGCAATTCCTGGTTCTTAAAGTACTAAGGAACTGACAGTTTTGCATATTGCTTCAAGCTTTAGGTTGCATGTTTTAATACGAGCTATACTTGACTTCGATATTTTCGATTTATCCGCAGCAGTTCTAAGAGACATCGAAGGATTCCGTTCATACACTTTTTTTACTTTATTTATGTTCATAGAGCTACGGAAATAGTACATTTTTTTCTCGGAATATTCTTTAAAATATATTCATGCGATTCTTCAAAACGCTTTATAATTCGATACAAAGTAGTTCTTCTTACTCCCTCTGAAGAAAAATTACATATCGTGTTTGTTTTTCCATGACATTCATAATTCTGAACAACTCTTTAGCAAATACATCGTAATCAGCTCTTTTCATTATTAAACTTTCAATAATACAATCGTATTTCCCGCAAATTTTTACAGATAGGAGGCATACGGTGGCGATACCAGTTATTTTTATTAAGAAAATAAAAATATTTTCAAATAGTTCGAAATTTGAAATTTGTCTCTTTACTTCTGGGACAGCCTATATCTCAATGACAATTTATAATTTTTCTTATTATAATATTATGACACTTGAGTCCCACTTGGACAATATCGGGATAAAATGATTAAATCTATACATTTCTGATTCTTCTATTTATTTAACCCTCTGCTGGTAGCCTCTGTAGTACCGTAGCCATAGGTCATAATCTCATAATGACATAAATGAATAATAAAGACAATGTGCAATGGCACAGTCATTTAATTAAGAGAGACTATAGAAAGTTGCTTTATATGGTATTCCAGAATCATTTATTTGTGGCATTATCAAATAATAACATGGAACATTTTGAATGAACAGACCTCATTGTTATGTCATGAATTTAATTGTTTATCAGTCTAGTAAACCAGTAAATCTAAAGATCACAATATGTTCATGTTGGTACTGAGTAACAAGAACTAACTTTAATACCTAGATATTTAAATAATTTGTACTGTCACTACTGGCTACTAAATATTTACTTTAGAGCTATTTGTGGTACAGCAAAATACAATGACACATAAATCCTAGATATTACCACTAAATTGCATTAACTGCAAATGTAGACTTAACTATATAGTATGTGAAACCTGTGGTGGATGTTTTGGTGTGTAATTTTGATTTAATTTTTTTTCCCAATTAAAATACTACTCACTGTTCAGTATTTAAAGATGAAGTAAGTAGCAGAAGCTAGTTTAATGCCTTAGGTAGATTCTTCAATAAATTCCCTTACTGCATAGTATGCAGGTGATTTAGTAGATATGAAATTGTAACCTAACCATTTATTTTGTGTAAATGTCTGTGACTAACTGTAACTTCTGAACAAATAATCTAGACAAGATAAAAATGCAAAGGGAAGAGGGAAACCTAATAGATTTTGGTTAAGTACATTGGTGGTGGCAAACACCTACATGGCCTGCTCATTAGTTAACACTAGTAGGTTTTATATATTCCTAGCTCCGACACACATAACACCCTGTACATTTTCTGCTTCAACAGAATGTACTTTGCTAGCCATAACCGTGCCACATGCATATTATTATAGTCAAATAATTTTAGTTTGTGCAAAAGTTCTCCGTCGACTGAAAGACCGTCTATCCGTCTGTCCGCTGCATAGCCCATTGTTTAGTTTTTTCTAAAGCCATTATTTTCGGAGATAACCGCTCCAGAAGAAAAAAACTTTGGATGCATCGGTCCTAAAAATATTTAAAAAATCATGAAAAGTGAGCTCACATATATAAATAAATAATAATAAATATCTTGGGACATCTTACACAAATCAACCTAGTCCCACGGTAAGCTCGATTAAGGCTTGTGAAGTGGGTCCTAGGCGACGATATATATAATAGATAGATACATGTAGATACTTAAATACATAGACAGCCATGACCAAGGAACAAATATTTATGATAAATAAATACACAAATAATGCCCTTGCCGGGATTCGAACCCGGAACCTCCAGCTTCGTAGGCAGGGTCACTACCAACTAGGCTACGGAGGCTGACATAATATTATAATACTTTAAAAAAAAACAATTTTGAATCAAATCGGCCCGCTGTTTTGGAATAACTACGGAACACTACACTGAACATGGCCTGATATGCTTTTGGCCGGTTTTTTTACTTTACTTTCAACAATAATTTAATGAAAATCATCAAAATTATTTATAATAGTATTTCGTAATTTAGTGTAACTCACAAATTGAAATCCAATTGCTTTTGAGCCATACAATACAGATGGCGCTTATAGTATTTTTTTTTACATTGACATTTATAAAAATATGGTGAGTACATTTGGAAGGACATATTTTGTACTTACAAATTCGTACTTACGTTAAAATATTGTCTATGATTTTTTGAAACCCTTACATACGTTACTAAAAACGTAGAAACCTAATAAAATGGCAAAGTTTTTGTTAACATATTCGATTATTTTTTTTCTGGATGTCAATATTTTATACAGTGTGTTAACATGATGCAGGCTTTTATTTGAACCGAGGATTGAGATGCAGATTCTTAGCCAAACCATGTGCATTATTTGTTTAAAAATCCTAATTTTAAAAGTAATTATCTTTCTAAGAAAACTTAATTGAGAAGCAATGTACTTCAAAATAAATCGTTAATTGGCACTTGACAATGACAGATCGCAGCTACTCGCAACGTTTGACAACTAAGCAGTACACGCGTTACATTGATCGTTCGAACGAAATAAAAATAATTGTACAGTTAATTTAAATATTTGTCAACTCTTAATACTTGAAAACGATTGCCAGTAATGCGTTTTATTACCCATTTTCGTAAAAGCCTGGGTCATGGTAACACACTGTATACACCGTTCGATCGAGCAGGAAATTTGCAGTCGAACGGTATACTTAACTCAATCTCGTCATTTTGGTTGTTACATTAATTCATATTACAACCGACGAATAATTTATACAAGGTGTAATCGATAAGTGTTTACAGACCATAATCCCGTAAATATGAGAGATATCAGAAAACTTTTAACTGATATCGAAAGTACGTTATCCAGCAAGTAATTTTTTTTTTTGTTCGCACAACAAAGTGGCTCTACTCCACCTGATCGTAAGTGAAAAGTAGAACCCAAATCGCGGCGGCAACGAACAGGGTAACCTGTTAGTTGCCACCGCCTTGCTGGCCCGCTAGATGCTTCTTCACGCTTCGTTTAAAGGGTCCCAACTTATAGGTATGCGGAAACACATATGCCGGTAAAGAATTCCACTTTTTAATAGTCCGGAATATGAAGGAATTGCCGAATTTCTTAGTACGTGTGGGAATATTTTTCACGGTGAAGGAGTGACACCGCAAACCGGCACGACCGTGTGGTTTTAAAACGGAAAGCGGAGGGCGCACGGAGGGCGGGATGAGGGAAAATAACTCTTCAGAACACTCACCATGGTACAGGCGATAAAAAACGCTCAGAGAGCCAATGTATATAACTCACTTATATATATTTTTAAATAAAATCAGAAATAGCCCCAATATTAACTTCAAAGCCTTCCATACATTTAATAGGTAACCGTTCTTTCAAAGACTAGTTTAATACGACCAAGGCAAATCAAATCAAATCAAATATCTTTATTTTGCATGAAATATGGTACGATAGATGGGTTTGAATATAAAGAAGCACTTTCATTTCACCGTTATCAAATGATTAATTTGTCTTATGTTAACCACTTACTCCATATCAATTTAATTCCACATGTTTTTTTCTGATATCTCTCATATTTACGGAATTATGGCCTGTAAACACTTATCGACTACACACTGTAGATAGACGCAATAATCCCAAAGTAACATTTTATCCCGGTTGACCTTAATTGTCTATCTTTAGTCCATGAATATATTTTGTCAAATTCACTACATGTATTTTCTTCTATTTACTACATTGTCAATTGCCCTCATTTATGCTACGCTAAACGTCTCATTGGCAAGGTGTTTAAATATGTACTTCAAATTACTTTTCAATAATAAAACATGTACAATAGTTTTTATTTTATCTTCTGTAATCAACCTAAGTCGTCTCCTGTCAAACAACTATGGGACACTGGATCAACTTGAAAAATAATTGATGAAGCTACGAATTCATGGTATTGTAAATCCACTCTAAATATGGACTAACAGCTGTATAGGCCACAACGCCTTTACCTGGCATTCCGCTCCTGCATATACCAATAATACGTCCCTCGTACACCAGTGGTCCTCCGGAGTCTCCTTTTCCAGCCTGCTGGCGTCTCCTGGAACACTTTGGCGCTACACATAGTCCACCGTTAATATTACGTGGAGACAATGTTGAATACTTTTCGCAAGGAATTACTACAGCTTCCCCAACTTGAAGGGGGATAACTTGACTCTTTTTTATCTGAGCCAAGGTTATTTTGCTAAAATCGAATGTGGTTCCAAATCCTGCATATTTCACAGGAAGTCCCACTAAAACTTTATAATCGAGAGCCAACAATTTCCCATATTCCTTCTTAGGCACTTTCTTCGTGAATATAAGTGATATATCATTCGCTTTAAAACTTCTTCGGTAACTAGGGTGTGGATATGTTTTTATTACTTCTGCATACAATTTGGTTTCGTTGGCCGGTTTCGTAAATTCTCCATACCTGTAGCAAATCAAACAACTAGTGAACCCAGAAGTAAAAGTTGTAAATTACATTTTATACTAATGACTGAAACCTCACTGCTGCGCACAACCACGCTACACGCGAGGGAGGGAAAGTACTTTTTGTATCTAAGGCTGTGCAAAAGCATGGCTGTGCACTTAGTTTTTTTGAAAAACCTCGAAATAGCCCAATATTACAAAATGTTTTATACTCTTTTTGTAGTACTCAAAATTTAATGTAAATAACAACATCGTATTTTCAAATATTCCATTAACAAAGAATTTATATACCGAAGAACGAAAAATAATGAAATTAGAAACGTTTGTATGGATAAAAAAACCGGCCAAGTGCGAGTCGGACTCGCGCACGAACGGTTTCGTAGGAACAAATTAAAGGAACCTATCTCAAAAACTATGATAGTACATTTCGACACAAGTGTAAACAATTTTTTTTCGACGATGGTGAAAGTTGGAGCACAAGTGAAATGAGGGCGACAATCACCCGAGTTAAAAATAAGTTTTTACAGATGTATCGAACGACTTTTTTCATAACAAGTGCCTTAAAAAGAGAAATTACGCACGCGAAGCTTGCGCCAAGTTTACTTTTCCGCACTAGTTAGGAAAAATGTAATTTAATTAAACCTTAAATCCTTGCAAGGGTTTGTTAATATGCAGAACATTTTTTTGCAGAATTTTATACTGTGTAGTAAAAAATAGAGGGGGTGACACTTTTCAAGACTTTGAGACCTGATATCTCGAAAACGTTTCGCTTAATAAAAAATGTGTTTCAGAGAGTTTGATATCACTATCAAAGGCCTTTCTTATTTGATAGCCCACACGCTTATGTAAATGTAAAAAAAAATCTACCACTCAGTTACATGACATGACATGTATGGTGGGCCCCAACCCAATTTTTTTATATAGTGTAATAACAACCCATATCCTTACCAATTTTAACTACTATAGCATTTATAGTTTCCGAGTAAATCGGCTGTGACAGACGGATAGGCGAATGCCTCCACTACACGTCTGCGGATGGGTCCACGGACGTCATCGCTGGTTGCTGGGAGTGATTTGGTCATCTGCGGTAGGTATTTGACGTCCGCGGACGCGTCCGCCACAGATCCGCTTGTTGTCGGTTTTTGTGGCCCGGATCAAAGGGCTCAAGAGCGAACGTCTGGCATCGTGACCACACGTCCGACGCACCGTCAATCGGCCGCCGTCTACCAATGTGAATATATGCCTGCAAGTTCCTGGTTTACCACCAAAACAATAAAAAAATTATATTAAAGTCATTAATTACCTATTTTAATAAAATGCCCATGACTCATTACGTAATTGGCGTACGTAAACGGGCTCAATAAAATAGGTTATTCATTAAATCATGGTGCGAATGCTACAGTTTCAACGTCCATCTTTCTCGCGGGTAGCGTCTGTCGAGATTGTACTCAGACTGAACGATCAACAGACGTGTGAACGGTTGGTAAAGATTCGTCTGCGGATGCATATGCCGACGTCCGCGGACCCATCCGCAGACGTGTAGTGGACGCAGAACAGACGGACATGACGAATCTAAAAGGGTTCTGTTTTTGCCATTTTGGCTACGGAACCCTAAAAAACCGGTATCCGATCCCTGGCGCACTATACCTTTCGTCAGTAAAATGCAAAAATAAATAAACAAAACTAAAAACTTGCATTAGGTATGTCATAATTAGGTACGCATTTTTAGAATCAATCTTGATTTTATCGGCAACTTAAAACATTAAACCTTGAGTTCTCGTACTTATTTAGTAAATATTTTTGATATTTATTAGTATTGACAGGCCTGTTAATTTGTCCAACTAGGGCGTTTGGTTCGAACTGTCTGAGCTACCCCGAGGAGACAATCAGTAAGGCCTTACGGTGAGCGGTGTCACACGTCGCGCACTCGCAAATGTTATTCGTCGAATATCTACGTACTAATTCGACCGCTGTCAGAGAATTGATTATAACAATGAGTAAAATCAAAAAGAATGAAAGAAGGTAGTAATTAAGTATTAAGATTATTTCATTTTTTAAAAGGAAGCTACCTTATTTTTCAGAAAAGGTACGAGATACGCGATAAAAAGAGAGAGCATTTTTACGTGACATTTAGTGTAGCCATTTAGCGTTGCGCGGTGGGAAACTGAACTTAATAGTATTGTAGCAAGAGTCAGTATTTCTTTAAACGGGTATTTGGAGATGGTTTTCCGTACTTGTATTAATATGTATTCTGTGGTATTAACGTAAAAATCGCCAGAGAATTCAGTAAACCACTAATTGGAGTTCGAGGCCAAAGAATCTACGAAAATATTGCCACAACAATGAAATGTTCTTACAATAGTAAATCCTTATTTTCTAAAAACAGACGTTGAGATATCTTACTTATTGGTAATTTTAATTCTTTAATTTATAGAAACAATATTATTTACTTATTTTCACGTAAATATGAGATATTTTAATAAAAACTTATTTATCCGCAATTATTGGTAACAAAGTTGATATTGCGCTGGTATCACCTCAGGTGTTAATAACATTTGGTACAGCAATTTAACTACTCATAAATTAAAACCCTATTTCTGCATACGTTTAGAAAATTGCAGAATAATATACATATTGTAGCGTGCTTTATGTTCACATTTCGTATTCGTAAAATTCCTTTGACTTACAAATTTTTTTGGCAGTGCTATAGTTCTCCATTTAAATTATCATACAGATCTAACATTTTGTTTTCTTCCGTAGGTTGTTAACAAGGTGACCCCCTTGGTTCAGCCATGTTTAGCTTCGCTATACACCCCATCATCAAAAAAATTAAATTCCAAATGAAATATACTGGGTGAAATGTTATAAAACACAATGATACAAAATCATATTTTCTGGATCTACTCATGATTACAGCCAAGTTTTACTATGGAACCAGCTTTGAAAAAGTTACCACAAAATCTACATCTCCATACATATTGTGAAACCAGCTGTTGCTAGTTACAATCGAGTTGTAATTGTCATTAATATGTATGTACAAAAAATAATAAACATTGATGGTTGGAATTACTTAGTAATTTTTCTAACTAGTGCACAAAAACGAAATTTGCTCTTTTTGACGCACTTGTTATGAAAAAAATCGTTCCTTACACGTGCAAAAACTTTTTTTAACTCGGGTGATTGTCGCCCTCGTTTCACTCGGGCTCCAACTTTCACCCTCGCCAAAAAAAAAATTCCCGCACTAGTTAGGAAATGAACTATTATCCATAACTACTGTCTAAATAAATATGGCTGCTGTCGTTTATGTTCACTGGTAATTCAACTTCTTTTTAAAATAGGCTTTGAAACATTGGCTCTTATCATTTTTAGTTCTTTACGAGAAAATTTTGTCATTTCTATGTTAGTTAAGAGAAAAGAAAAGTTTTTATGTATTTACGTGTTTTTAAGAAAATCCTAGTTGTGACAGCCATATTAAACAAAAATGCGTACAAGCATTACAGAGGTATATAATGTTTTTATTAGGAATTATTTTAAATAAATTAATTAAATAGCAAAAAGGTTCTGGAAACCTGAAAACTTTATTTGACAATGACATAAGAGACTTTGACAAATTTGACAATAACGCATCTGTCGTAGTTTCGTTGGCCTCGAACTCCAATTACTGGTATAGTTTCGCATCAAATTGGCTGTAACAGACGGACAGACAGACAGACACGCGATTCTATAAGTGTAGTGATCGTATGATGGTTCCGTTTTTTCCTGTCGAGGTACGGAACCCTAATAAAAATCAGTTGTCATCAGAGCTCTTTTGTTACTTCGGAGTGGCAGCGGTGCAGTAGGGTAATACGGCGAGTAACGGGTAGACTATGTATATTGTATATGTAAGTACCTACAACCTACAACAGTACCTGATATTAAATTTTCGGTTCTCTCTACCAAGGCAGTGAGCCGCACTAAGTACCCAGTTTTCTGCTATGAGGTTACCAGTACAAATTTTGAACTGAGGCCTCTGTTTATTTTGCAGAATCACTGCAAATGGAAACTCGTTCTTCAAGTCAGTATCTCCGTCGAGTACCCTGAGGTCGCCTCGGTTGCGGACGCTACCGACATCAGCACTTACAGCTATTAGTACTCCTAGAACATATACAGAATGCATTTTGAAATAAATAAATTCTAAACTGCTCCTTAAACACGACCAAGTACTATGACTTAGCTAAATCAATTTCTATATATATAATAGAGATGAAATAAATTGTTATCGCGAGTAGTAAACTGATTTTATTATTTGTGAGTGAGTTTAGTAAAACGTCCCACTTTGTCGTTTGCCATAAAGCCGCTTTGTCAGTTTATTCGTATGAAGATACAAGGAAATCTCGTCTTTATGGTAAGCGACAAAGTGGGACGTTTTACTAAAAACTAACACATTTTATCTTATAACGACAAACCAATGGCTACAGTCACCATCAGATTTATATTATGGTAACGTCAGATGCATCTAAAAATATCTTAACATGTTCCCTGTGCATGCATCACATGTGATACATTTGAAGGTATTGATGATACGTGAATGTAGCATATAATATGATGCACGACCCTCTTCCAATATAGGAATAATTTGAATTTTGCACGTACGAGCTTAGCTACGTTAACTTCCCCCATGTATCAGCTGTAAAAATTGACTATTTGATAAAATTTGGTATTGGCGAACTTTTAATACTGTTGCTAGGTTATGTTTGAAATTGAGTGTGAGAATTTTCACGTGAGAGGCTATAATGACACTATAAATTTTAGCTGCACATGGAACATGTTAATACGCCTTTATTTTCATAACGATAAAGGCGTTTTCAGATATTTATGAGCGCTTCAGGCGCTACGATATATCTGATGGCGACTGTACATAAAAATTCAATCAAACTATATTGCCACGAGCAATCGTTATGGCAATAAAGGCGTGTTAAGATATTTTTCAAACACGGATTTTTTTAGGATTAGTGCGACAATATGTCGCCGCGAGATAGACTATCCATCCCTCCTTTATTCATATATATATAGTAAAAGATGGAGAATCTATCTCACGGCGACATACTTACATACCAATCATCAATGATATATAAGTAAAGATACGTTATACTCTAACAAAATGAGCGAAATAAATACTTCACACGATTTATTGACAGTTGACATACACCTATCTTCATACTTCAAAATGCGTAAAAGAGATGGCAAAATACATATACTCGTATTTAATAAATAAAAAAGAGACAACTAGCATTTGACAATTGCGCGTGCATTCTTAAGGTTGTTATTGATAAAAATTGTTTTATCTTTGTTACTCTTGATCTTAAACAGCATAAGCTTGTCTTTTTCTCGAAGTCAGTCAAAAACGTCAAAATGGCGTCCTATTTATTTTCAATAAATAGTAAAATTGAAAAAAAATATATAATTCAGTTTAATTGCGCATGATGTGTGATGTTAAGGGCATTTTTGCATTTTATTTCGTAGTTTTCACTATTGTATAACATAAAATGACATTTTAGGGCGCAGTTCATGTGATTTGCGAGAACTCGGCAGTGGTACACACCTCTCGGTGGTCTGGGTAGGACTAAGAGCGATTGTTAGAATTATCACAATCTGCGCGCTTCAATTTTAGAGCCGGTGTAACATATCGATACCTTTGGGTTCAATTGTCGTAAAGGACATTTTGGCGAAAATGAGTTATATATACAGTTTTGTTCAGAATTTCAAGCGCTATCGATCTGTATAGTTAAAATTTCGATATCTCTTAAAAAGTTGCCTTTACGACCAAGATTTTCTACTATGGACTTGCAAAAATAGCTTAGCGAATGGGGCGTAAGTATCGAGTCATTTATTATAAATAATTTTCTGTGTCGTAAAGGAAATGGACAAATAGAAGTGACTAAGTAGAAGTGTCGTAAGTGACTTAGTACGTTATGTGTTGTCCTTTACGCCCTTACTTTTTTACAATTACTTTCTATAGTACTATGGCCAACTTGGGCTTAAGGTGGTTCGTTTTTCATACTAATGTATTTATTCAAATATGGGTAAATGAAGCATAGTTTTACAATGTAATCACTTAAACCGACAATCATTTTTATATTTGTTTGCGGCAAATTATGTTTCTGTAATATAAAGGGTCGAATAATAGCTTAAATTAGTACTTTATTTTAATAAAGATTTGTCAATATGTGGGTTAACGACGACAGTGTCATACACCAATCGTACGTTCGGTGTGTGGGTTGGAAAGCGACGTTGCCAGTTGGCTGAAAATGCTACGTTGCCGCTCTGCCCTAACGCATTTCGTGCAGTTTATATTTTTCAACAATATCAAACGCAAGCGTTGCTAATGTTGCCATATAGAAGCTAATGTTGCCATATAACGGACGGCTATTTAAGATTGCCTCCACTTGAGAGAATAAAGTAGTGATTTCCTCAAAAGTTAAATGACTTTGTCCCATTACGCGCTTAATATGAAATTTTGCTGATTTTACCCCAGCTTCCCAAATGCCGCCGAAGTGAGGAGCGTAAGTTGGAGAAAATATGAATTTTATTCCTTCTTGATTTGCAAAATGGGATAGAGGTTGAGTATTGGATTTAAGAAAGCTACTAATTTCCTTAGCGGCAGCCACAAAGTTGCGACCGTTATCACAGAAGATTTCTAGTGGTTTGCCTCTTCGCGCAATAAACCTTTTCAAGGTCATAATAAAAGCTTCCTTGGAGAGGTCACTAACCGCCTCAAGGTGTACGCACTTATACCGCAAACATACGAAAATACATAAATAGCATTTTATTAGCTTGCTACCTCGTCCCTTTCTATTTAATATATTAAATGGACCAGCAAAGTCCAGCCCAACAGATAAAAATGGATAACCAGGATTTAAACGCTGTGGTGGTAGGTCGCCCATTTTAGGACAGAGTGTCTTACCACGAGCGCGTCTACAAATCACGCATTTGTTAACAGTGCGTCGGGCTAACTGCCTTCCATTTATAGGCCATACAGTTTCTTTGACTGATGCTAACAGTGATTGAGGACCGGAATGCAATGTTTTAATGTGTTCTCGCTCGAAGAAAAGTTTCGTTAAATGATGAGAAGAATGTAGAAGAATAGGATGCCTTTTCTCATAAGCACAATCCGCAGCATTGATTCGGCCTCCAACCCTAATCAAGTTTTCTTGAATGAAAGGAGATAAAGGTAAGATTTTACATTTTGAACTCAACGGCTCCTTTTTAGCAAGCGTTTTATATTCATTGGGAAATGTTTCAACTTGAGCTATTGCGCAAAGTGCATGAAATGAATCATTAAGTTCTTCTAAAGTTAAATTTTCTATTATTTTAGTTTTATTTTTTACATTATTTATAAATCTTTTGACGTATGCAAAACATCTGATTAATCTATTTAATTTTGAAAATCTTTCTATTGATATTATTGTATGTATAGACTCAGTGTCATTTGTGTTTACATTTACTTTTATTTCAGGTATTTGTTCATAATTTTGTTTTTCAGGAGCTTTCGGCCATTCAGATTCGTTTTTAGTTAAGAATTCAGGACCTTTCCACCATAATTTTAGAGATACGAATTGCACGGCATCCACGCCCCTAGAAATGAGATCAGCCGGATTTACTGATGTGGGTACGTAGCGCCACGATGATGGAGTGGTGGTTTCGAGAATCTCACTGACACGATTCGCGACAAATGTTTTTAAATTAGAGCAGTCCTTGTTTAGCCACGCGATAACCACCATTGAGTCACACCAATGGATAATGCGATCAGGTTTGTACCTAAGAGCGTCCGTGACTACCTTACAAAGCCTCGAGGCCAGCAAGGCAGCGGCGAGCTCCAGACGTGGTATGGGTGTAGCCTTTACAGGTGCGACTTTTGATTTAGCACATAATAAATGTACAGATGCTACGCCATTTGCATCCACTGATTTTACATAAATGCAAGCTCCTAACGCAGCTTGAGATGCATCGCTAAAAGAGTGGAATTCTATATTTTTAGGATCATCGCAGAGAACTGGTCGACGAACATGAAGTTGCTGAAGAACAGGTAAGTTATTTATATATTTTTCCCATTCATTTTTAATATTATTTGGTACTGGTTCATCCCAGTTTATTTTTAGTTTCCATAGTTTTTGTAGTAACATTTTAGCTTGAATGATACATGGGCTTAAGAGTCCTAGTGGATCAAACATTTGAAATGAATTTGACATAATTAGCCTTTTAGTTATTTTATCAGATGCATTTTGATTTTTTACAGGGAAATTCAAGCGGTCACTGGAGGGATCCCACCCCATGCCTAAAGTGCTCGCAGATTCACTAATGGTAAGTTTTTCTTTTGTATTTATACTGGAATCTTGTAATAATGAAGGTAAGTTACTTTTATATTTCCGTAGATTAAAGCATCCTGCCTTAAGAGCTTCAGAAACTGACTTTTGTATGTACTGAAGTTCTTTCTCAGTATTAGCTCCAGTAATTAAGTCATCAACGTAAAAATCCTTTTGTATTATTGTTTTAATTAACTCATCATCCTGCTCCTCTCCGATTTGTACAAGACAACGTGTGCTAAGATAGCTCGCACTTGCTGTGCCATACGTTAACGTATTTAAGCGCAATGTTTGAATGGGTTGAGACTCGTCTTCTCGCCATAAGATAAGTTGCAAGTTACGGTCTTCTTCATGGACTTGCACCATTCTATACATCTTCTCGATGTCACCAGCGAGAAGGTATTTATATTGTCTTGCTCTGACTAATATGGCGAAAAGAGAGTCCTGCACGTTTGGACCCACCATAAGTATATCATTTAGGGCTACACCGGTAGAAGAGGGAGCTGACCCGTTGAAAACTACTCTTAACGATGTAGATTCGCTTTTTTCCCTTAAAATAGCGTGATGACATAAAAAGTAGCCTGGATTAGGTTTGACAACAATGGATTCAGAAAGATGACCAAGATCTGCATATTCTTTAATAAATTTTGAGTATTCTTGTTTAAGTGTGGGATTTCGTTTAAATTTTTTCTCTAAATTTAAGAAACGGCTTTTTGCCAGACGGTAGGTATCACCGAGCTTATCAGGAGAATCGCGCATTGGTAATTTAACACAGAATCTGCCTGTGGGTAGGCGATAAGTATGTTCTAAAAAATGTTTTTCACAAATGGATTTATTTTTAGTTAAATTTAAATTATCTGGAAGTTCTTCTAACTCCCAAAATTGTTGTAGTAATTTTTCGATTTTATTGTTAGATTCGTTATTTTCATTAGATGTGATTACATGCTTACAATGAATTGTACTATTCATAGTACTTGTATTCATTGAATTAACAACCAACCAACCGAATTTAGTATTTCGCAATTTAGGATTGTTGGGACCTAGAGATTTTTCCTCATTACCTAAGATGTCCCAAAACAAATCAGCACCAATCAGTATATCAATATCTGCCGGTTGATGGAAATTAGGGTCTGCTAATTGTATGTTTTTTGGTAAATTTAGATTTTTTATATTTATGGGAGCTTTAGGGATCTCACCTGTAACTTTATCTAGTACAAAACATGATGCCAATACATTAAATTGACCATCAATCGAACTTATTTTTGCAATACAAGTTTCTTTAGTTTGGTTAGCACAGATGTCGCCAATACCTATGACATTTAGCGTGTCAATTGGGTTTGGCTTTATTGACAACTTTTCTTTTAACGCTTTAGTAAGGAAAGTGGACTGGCTGCCATTATCGAGTAAGGCGCGAACCTTTTGCTTTTCCTTTGTAACAGGATTGGATACTTCTATCAACGCTGTTGATAATAGTGCCTGACTATTTTGATTACAATAATATGCCAACGACTCTGCTTGAGTAAGAATACCAGCATTATTGGCAGTCGCTGGCTCGTGCAGCAGGCTATTGTGCTTCTGCTTGCACTCCCGACAAGGTCCCACGCGGCAATCAGCTGTGGGGTGACCTTGCCTTAAACAATTGGCGCATAGCCTATATTTCTTTACATCAGCCACTCTTTCGGGAATAGACTTGGCCTTGAAAGCTGAACAATCATATATTTTATGATTTTCATTGCAAATTACACATTGATATATCATTTGTTTATTATTGTTATTATTTTGACTGGTTGTGCTCGCAAAGGATTTCGTGTATGAAATTCTTTCTTGCTTAAAATTATTTGGATTATTTTTATTGTGAGTATAATTATTTATTCGATCATATTTATTGAAATTATTATTATTGTAATTATTGCCACTATTTTTATTGTAATTATTGTTTTGTGGTGTTGATGATGATGATGACGCTGGCCGAGATGTCGAAGGTAACGATCTTGACGTACTATTTTCATATTTATTTCTGCTTAAAGCCTCCAGAACATCTGCGCGATTAATTAAGAATTTATTAAACTGATCGAGCGTTGGAACATCATCCAGAGTGTTCCTAAATTCTTCCCATTTAGTGAGCGTGTGACTATCTAATTTTGACGTTAACATGTATATGAGCAACATATCCCATTTATCTGTGGGCTGGCCTAAACTAGCCAATGCACGTAAATTTTTTGTAACGTGGTCGACCAAAAATCGCAAAGCCCTTTCCGTTTCTCGTGTGAGCGCGTGTACATTAAACAACGCACTAATGTGATGATTGACAAGTAATCTTTTGTTATTATACCGCTCACCGAGAAGCTTCCAGGCCTCAGCGTAGTTGGCCGATGACACCTCAATATTTGAAACGATTCGAGCGGCATCACCTTCAAGGTAAGAAAGTAGGTAATGAAATTTATGAATAGGTTTTATGCGATTATTATTGTGAATTAAATTTTCATACGTATCGCGAAATTCTAACCAGCGAAAGAAAGAACCATCGAATTTTGCGATCTGAATTTGAGGCAACTTGAACCCTAAATCTTGCTGTTCGAAAAACGATTGAGCTTCCAACATTGACCCTCGTCTTTGGAGGTCCGAATCTACTTGATTATATTTTTCGATCAAAGTTTTAGCTGTAGCGATATTCATAATAATGTCGTGCTCAATTTTTTCTCGTTCATCAATTTCGTTAGCTATATTATCAGGACTCAAAATCTCGATCCTATTTTGCAAATCGTCAAATTTAACGGATAAACCTTCCAGCTTACCAAGCTTGAGCGTTAACTCAGCTAGTTCCACATTAGTTAACTGCGTTTTATCTTTAATAGACGCTAAATATTTTTTAAATTTCGTTATTTGGCCTTTTGTGGAACTACGCATAGTAAGTAGTTCCTTCAAACTAATATCCATTAAATTTGACATAATAAAAATGTTATTTAGTTAATTTAGGATACGTAAATTTTATGTAAAAATATGAAAGGCTCACGCTCCTCACGGACTGCACTTCCCCCAATGTAGACCGGCTGCACCAGCACAGCTGATGCTGCTCCTGCGCCGCCCTCGCGTCGCAGGCGATGGTGCCGCCTCGAACAATAGCTGGAATAGTCGGCGAGATACGTGAGAACAACGCAATGACAAAAGAATAAAATTTGGGTCTGAATTTACCACAATGATTTTTTATACTAGAAATTAAACACGAATTTTTAAAATTTTATGCTATTTTTTAACAAATTTCTACACCAATAAGCTATTTTTTACCCAATTTAATGTTTTTAATTTTAAATATGAATAATTCTTTACAAAATTACTACAAATACGTAAAACTAAATTGATTTTTTTTTTGTAGTAGGTATGTGGGTACCCGTAAGTACCGTTACAGTAATGTATTTCTTTGTTCTTAAAACATGAAAATTTATGTATAATTTGGGAAATCACTATTTTATTCAACAAATGGATGATATATTTAATGATTTTACTTTGTATTTTATGATAAAATTAGTTATTTGTTACAATTTAGGAAGGACAAAGGAACCCAAGGCACTTATCTTTTTCTTGTAGATTGCACTCGAAGTGTGAAACTTTTGCTGCCTCACTGGTCTTCTACGTGATTCTAGACATCCATACGTTGATAAGCTTCGCCTCAGCTAGTCCATAACTCCACTCTTCAACCCTTTTGTTTCAGCGCAATAACGCGGCGATGAAGCAGGAACACGGAGCAGCTGTGTTTCAATGTCTTCGTTTCTTCCAATTACTTATTTATGATTATTTTTCATGGGCCACCATTTTATGTCTCGTTCAGACATAAGGAATCTTCATTTAAACCACATTTGTAGATATAATAATTTTAATTTAATATTCGTGCTCGTTACAACAAGATTGGATTGCAAGTGACAAGACAGTTTTAGACACTAATTTTCCTTCGGTATAGCTTTAGCGCCTGATGAATAATGATGAGCAACCTTTGTAGGCACGGCATTGCTGCTGGGCCGGAACAGCCATATCCCCACACAAAAGCCGAACGAAAGACCTTTTACTATAGAAAATATACCTATACATACTAGTTACATTTATACCTATACTACAGGATGGATTTCTTACATTTAATGTTTTTATAATAGATGTGCGTACTAAATGGCAGTCTCGTGGAACTGAACGTAAAACCCATTTGGCAAGGCAACACTAAATTCAAACGTCACTCTGATTCTAAATCACCGGCAGTACTTAGTACTTTATCGTTTTACCATTTGTTTATACCTACAAATCCGAATTGACGCTAAATTGCCTACGATTGTTTGAAATATCTCATAGCGTGCAGTGATTTATATGAGGATTTATTATACGTTTGTATATTATGTAGCCACAAACGTCCCGGAAAGGCTATATAGTCCATTATATTACGGAAAAAAAGTTCACATCCGGATACCAGCACCAAATTTTAGTATGTTGTTATATATGTCATTTTGTATCCAAAACTGCCGGGAGACACTCTCCCAAAGGTCAAGGTCACCAGTAATGACGTCATCAAAATGCCTAGTGCCTAATTTCAAAAAGCGCTTATTTATTCCTCAACCGCCAAACGTATACCATTGTGTGTAGTATCAATCAAAAGGTCATTAAATATGCTCTAACTTTGTCTTTTCATGTTATAACGTACATCTAGAAATAAAAAAAATATCGTTGTGAGAATAAAATTTTTTTTTTACTCTTTTCGTACAATGTACATTTCATCAGGAAACAAGTGGTATTAGAAAAAAATGTTGTACTACAAAAATGTAGCCAAACTATTATCCTAAAATGTACAGTTTAAATCATCGAAATCGGTTAAAAATAAACAAAGTTATGTCATTTTCTATATACCGCGGCAAACGCCATACACCCGCCATCCGCCCGCCCGCCAGTTCGAAAATGTAAATTGCACCCAAACTATGCAAATGATTTATACTGATAAGATATGAATTAAAAGCCAATTAATTATACAAATACTAGTTGTTTTAAAAATACTGTTGTTATTAAAATAAAATACATAATTTAAGAAAAAAAACAAATTAAAAAAAAGTAAGGTAGAAAAAAGATATCAAATGAATAATAATAACTTCTAACTATCAATAAAAGAATATTATGTATAATATATTTCAAGGTTTTATTCTGAACAGTAAATTCTGGAGCAAGTTCCTTCACATACACAAAGAAGAGTGTAATTTAAAACGTTTTTTTACGCATACGCCAACGTGGACCTGGACAAGGCACAAGTTCTTTGTAACTAGCACTTGCATCAGGAATCGTTTTCCACAATGGAACTGGAATATAGACAAATACTTTCTCTTCTTTTTTCCAGCTCCAATAGCAGGGATCAATTTTCTTGTGGATAAGGCAAGGCACTTCGTCCATATCTTCGTTTGTTTGTAGAATGGTCCGCTTCAGATGTTGATTCAGTTTCAGTGCATCTTTAGTTGGTGAGATCATAAATTAAGGTGAGATGTTTCGATAGCTTTATATTCATATTAAATCATTCCGTCTGGCTATAATTAATTGTTATATAATTTGTAGTATCTCTGGACATTCGTTGCCTTCCTCTTTCCAGTAGCCATGGACAGATAGTTTATCACGACCACGACATGACTGTCCGGTCGGCGAAGGACGTGACCTTAGCATCTTAGCTTATTTTTACAACCTTGAAACTCCTCTTTACATGCTTGTTGTGAACTCTGGCCGTGAGCGCGACTCCTCCTGCTCATCGTAGCAAACGAAGTATGCGATTAGAAGCAATCCCAGATATTTCAGCAATGGACGGATCGCATAAAAAAATAATCAAACTTACCTACAGGCAAAGTTTGTTCACACAAGCTAACAATATAAAGCACGATACTGAGCACGGAAATCGTTTTCCAGGGCAAGCAGCTTACGTCAGTTCGTAACATATAAAGGTAAAGTCCTCACTTCTTCCTCCGTGACTATGCTCTCGTCTTCACGCGAACCAGCCTATGCCAGAATATTATTTTACACACAGCCGCCGCTGAAACAAATAACTACCATACATGAGGGCGAGGGTTTTTTTAGAGGGACGGAAACTTTGATGTTTAGAGTTGCTTGCCCTGGAAAGGATTTACATGCTCTCGATACACGATGATAAGATAGTCAGCTTGTTTGAAGAGACTTTGCCTGTAAGTTTGATTAATTTCTTATGCGATCCGTTCATTGCTGATATGTCTTTGATTGCTTTTCATCGCATGTTATGTTATGTTTCGGCCGGAATCGAGTAGGCTGTCGAGTATCTGGTGTGCTCATTCATCCTTTTCCCGTTGCTGGAGCCGTAGGTTAATGTCACGGCTGCGTTACCACATTATTTTCTTCTAGCCTCCTTGTATTTTTGCAGAACCGTAGAATATCCCTGGGCGACCCCAGGGAAGAACTCATGGACATCGACACGTCCATGAGTGAGGAGAAAGAACACCGATAAGTTGCAGGGATATTCAACACATAATGCCGCTGCGTATCTACAAAATGCATTCTACCAGAACATGCTGACTAGTTTCGTCTCTCCCGTAATGTGGACAGGCTGCTTAATTACCAGACCCCGGTATCGGAGGTGCAAAATGGTAGCTGTCAAGTTCTTAGGGATGGGGTCAAAATATTTGTGATGTCGATAATTAAAGTTACATATCGATAATTTTTCTTTACCGTAATAATAAGCTAAGACTTTAGTTAAACGCACCTATTTACGATATAAACTAGGACTATATAATTACAAAACCAACAAAATATGGAAAATTAAAATATGGGAAATTTTACGGGGTGGGTTATTTGATTGATTGGTGCTTTAATACGTTTAGCTTTAAGGTTCTTTAGTTAAGTTTAGATTAGTATTATAGTATTTTGTGATATTGTTTATTATAATTGTGTATTTTTTCACAATAAAATAGGAGCTTTTAGGTACAAAATATGTAATTAATGTTATGTAACATCGCCATACTTTTTATTAAGGCAATTGTCGATGAACCTTCTGAAGTTTGGGTTTTCGAATTTGGTCCAAAGTATGTTACAACTGACGACAAACTTAAGCAGATCTTGGTTACAGTTTAATTGGTTTTATTTTTTTTCTTTTTTTATGAGTGTTTTCATACAAGATTGAGTTGCAATGCAAGATATGCAAGATTACAAATATTGGAATGGAATATCCTTTATTAAATAATCAATATTAGTAGTACATACGTTGTTGATTTTCTCTTGATGGCAATTCGATTCCATGTGATTTTTTATATTCTAACATCTGGAAATTTTTGGCGAATAGACTCGTAAACACGGCTAAATAATCGAAGACATCGCTGTAAGATGACTTTGACTATCTATTGACATAAATAATTTATTATAAGTATTTAATATCTTAAAAGTTTTTATTCAATGTTGTGCAACTCGAAACATAATAAATGTAGCAACCAGAGATTTATATTGTAATAGTAATGATTTATATATTAAATGTTAATTATTATCATAAATCCCAATAAAGGGATACAAATAAATGGTCCTTGTACATAAAAAAAATAATTGTACAAAAAATCGAGTATTCAATGTTAATTATTATCATAGATCCCGAAAAAAGGTATACAAATAAATGGTCCTTGTACAGAAGGGTTCAAAATTAAACTTAATACGTTAACGTTAATTCTGAACGGCAACGCTAAAAAAAAATTGTACAAAAAATCGAGTATCGATATCGACATCACAAAATGTGTTTACCTATCCCTAAGTAGGAACTTGACAGCTATCATTTTGCACCTCCGATACCGGGGTCTATTAATTACTTATTCCCATCACCTTAAGATATCTATTGAGGGTGTTGTTTTTCGAAATAATTCTGATCAACATCCTCAAGTCAATTTTTTCCAACTTCGTCAAGTATCGGGTTCTCCTCACGTCATTTTAGCTTGCCTGGCAGTGGTTCCCTCTTTTCACTCTCTCTCCGCTTCTATTTCTTTCAGTTTACTCAATACTCTATCACAAACATCGTATGCTACGATAGATAGGCGGAGACACGCTCAAGGACTGCTTTCGCCTAACTAAATAGCGGTAAACACTTTATGTTCACATAATACCTTGTAAACTGTGTGGAAGCAATAAATGATTGAGTATTGAAAGCATCTCACCAACAAAAGATGCACTGAAACTGACTCAACATCTAAAGCGAACCATGCTACAAACAAACGAAGATATGGACGAAGTGCCTTGCCTTATCCACAAGAAAATTGATCCCTGCGATTGGAGCTGGAAAAAAGAAGAAAGAACTTGCCTTGTCCATGTTGGCGTATGCGTAAAAATCGTTTTAAACTGCACTCTTCTTTGTGTATGTGAAGGAACTTACTCCAGAATTTACTGTTCAGAATAAATCCTTGAAATATATATATACATAATATTCTTTCATTGATAGTTAGAAGTTATTATTATCAATTTGTTACCTTTTTCCTACCTTACTCTAAGTACCTATGTCTTTTAATTTGTTTTTTTTCTTAAATTATATATTTTATTTTAATAACAACAGTATTTTTAAGACAACTAGTATTTGTATAATTAATTGGCTTTTAGTTCATATCTTATCAGTGTAAATCAATTGCATAGTTTGGGTGCAATTAACATTTTCGAACTGGCGAGCGGGCGGATGGCGGGTGTATGGCGTTTGCCGCGGAATATAGAAAATGACATAACTTTGTTTATTTTCAACCGATTTCGATGATTTAAACTGTTTATTTTAGGATAATAGTTTAGCTACATTTATGTAGTACAATATTTTTTTCTAATACCGCTTGTTTCCTGATGAAATGTACATTGTACGAAAAGAGTAAAAAAATTTTTTTATTCTTTCCGCGATATTTTTTTTATTTTTAGATGTACGCTATAACACAAAAAAACAAAGTTAGAGCATATTTAATAACCTTTCAATTGGTACTACACACAATGGTGTATGTTGGGCGGTTGAGGAACAAATAAGCGCTTTTCAAAATTAGGCAGCAGCCATTTTGAGGACGTCATTACTGGTGACCTTGACCTTTGAGAGAGTGTCTCCCGACAGTTTTGGATACAGAATGACATATTTAACAACATACTAAAATTTGGTGCTGGTATCCGAATGTGAACTTTTCCCATACATACGTTGCCGTAATATAATGGACTAATAAAAACCACCGATACTCGGGCCTGAAAAAAACTTGTAAGCGAAGTCTTGGAGAAATTATACTATATTACGGAGAAATCAAAAGGTAAGTTCTGTAGAGGCTGACTTGCTGGATATCTTTCCTCCCAGTATTCAAACAGTTTTTTTTATTATATATTTCCACTATTATTATAACAAAAATGTTTCGATGTTTATTGTTTTCGCAACAACTGCTCATCGGATTGGAATAAGGAAACTTGACATGTCGATAAATAGTAATATATAAATACCGGAAACGTTAGTTTCCCGAGGGATGATGAGTTCCAGGCCTTGAACTATTAAAAATATAACTTATTGTATTGTATTGTATCCTGGCCATTTTTTTCCGCAACTCCACATCAAACGTGCCTATTTTGCATGGTCCCAACGCTGGCCCAGTACTGGTTGGGGACTTCACATACACCCTTGAATTTCTTCGCAGCTGTATGCAGGTTTCCTCACGATGTTTTCCTTCACCGTAAAGCACTTGTGAATATCAAATGATATTTCGTAAAAATATAACCATTTTATAGATACTCACTGAACCTGTTTTGAACTTCGCAGTCAAGTTCACCACCACCTAACTAGACAAAGCTGAAATGTATTTTTTATTCCAGTAATCATCATACACCATTTTGACGATGAGTATTCTGATTTCAGATCCAGGGCCAACTGCAGGTGTCACAATATGTGTAGATGCGTAAGGCTCACTTCCAAGCAACACACACAACGTCAAGCAATCTTCCTATATCCATGTATAAAACCAGAAAAACGTAAAACAGAAATAATAAATGAAAATAATATGATATGATGTAAATAAAACACTGAATTTATAAATTGATGTTTTCTTTATCTATGTATTCCGCACGTGATTAGAATGGGAAGGAATCTAATAATTAAAATGACTCATCGAATAGATTCCGTCCCAATCTGATTGGACACCTATTAGGTTAGGACATCCAGTCCCGTTTTTTATTAGTATAGGCTATTTCAGATTGATCATGCAAAAAATACCGGAAATGAATGCCATAACATCACCTGAAAACGTTTTTGATGAGTAAATATATAAGGTCACCAAAATTAAACCTAGATTGGTAGTTCAGGGACCAATACCACAAAACTTTACAAGCATACAAATCTACAAAATTGACAATTATTTGTTTTGGAATTTATACAATTTTGTAGAATTATACGCTTGTAAAGTTTTGTGGTATAGGCCACAGGTTATTTATTTATTACTGAAAAAATTGTAATTATAGGAAAAGTATCATTAAAAAAAATAAAAAGTAATATAATGTAAAGTAAAAAATATATTGAAATTACGAGATTTGAACCTTGGTCCTAATGAATCTGCGTCAGACGATCATCCAACTAGCCTAATCCAAGTTCAATACACGTTTCGAAATAAGCAATCGGTTTCGTAAACGAATAAGGGTTTGAATGTGTGTGTGCATACTGCGCAGCCGCGGCAGCGTTTCGTATTTATTCAAATAAACTTATTTTGTAAATTAATCCTCACCTGAAATTTAGTTGGCTACATTAGAAATAGCAGTTTATTTGCGGCAAACGTATTACTTATTAAAAATATTTCTATTGTCATACATAAAATATAAAAATACGTAGAATTCGCGCCACCTAGGCACTATAACGCCATCTATTGGCGTTGTAGTGCCTAGCTGACCGTGACATTCCACCTTAAAGAACAAGTTTTCTTTTCGTCGTCCTTTACGACCTGCATGAAAAATTAATTCTTATATTTCTAGTGCAATTACTATTGAATGATCAGGGTGGTAAAGGACCGATGTAATGTTTGTTGTTGTTTATTACTATAAATTTCTTTGTACACATACAAACAAATTTATGGGAAATATATTAATAGTCTTTTATATCAAATGAACATAATCCACACAACTTTTAAATCTAAGAGGGGAACGCTTTCGTAGTATTTATGTAAATAAAATACACTAAAGGTGACAGTAATTCAAATTCTTGGGTAGAAATAAGTAGAAATAAAATAATACATAAAGACTTTATAATCGTATCTAGGCGTTAAATTCTAGAAATACAATCTAAGCCTTCAGTACCGGGGAACGTAACCCGTAGGTATTCCTAGTTCTTCTTTCTTGTAAAGTCTTACAATTACTATCTGTGCCACATCACAAAAGCATGAACTACTTGAACAGTTGCTTATTAAACTTTACTATTACCATTACCTAGAGTTTGTTCTTTACGTAACTACGAAACCGTGCTATGTTGCCGTGTAGTGACGGCAGTAAGAATACATTTGTCACCACCCCGAATCTTCCCGTGGGTGTGGTAAGAATCGGCTAAGGGTTTTAAGTGTCACTTACCATTTATTTATCGAATATTAATGATGGGCAGCAGCATCATGATAGTGGACACACTACTGCGATCGCCTACCCACTAGCCCAGCGTTGCGATTATGGATGACACTACGAAAGCGTTCCAGTAATAGCTTATACGTTCAACTTACTATCGAAACAATACCTTTAAAATTGTTGCAAAAATGTTATATAGTTTTGAAACAAATAGTGTTTCCGTACAGATCAGTAGTCTAGTTCTTTGTTATGACTAAATATTTAGAGATAATATACTACAACTCTAATCCGGCTTTTTTTCGCCGTATTTCCTACGTTTTAATAAATGTTTTAAATGTGATTTTAGTAAATGAAGCGGAAAACAGTCGCTATTTTTACCATTTCGCCTTCATTTACGCCCCAAATTTGTAAGAAAATTATCTAAGACTGTCATTTACGACCCTATCAACTCCAATTGCTCAAAAAAATCGTGGGTGTAAAGGACATGCATAGCATTTTGACGTGTCCTTTACAACATCTAACTTCTAAGCCGTTTAGCTTATCACTACGATTGCTACACCAGGTCAAAGATACCAGCAATCTTCATTGTTTTCATATACACGTCACAAATATAGGTCAAAAAACAAAAAAGTTATTAACAGTTTTCTAAAAAAAAATTAGTTTTTTGCTTCTCCTGAAAACCTGCATTTTGTCCTTTACGACAATTGAACCCAAAGGTATCGATATCTTTACTTATTATATCATTGCCAATCATGTGCTAAGCATACTGACGTTACGATATATCGTATGGTGACTGTATCTATTGGTGTGTGGTTAAGAAATAATAATAAAATCACTTTACTACTCGTGATAACAATTTATTTCATCTCTATTATGTTTAGGAATTGATTTAGTTCAGTCATAGTACTTGGTCGTGTCGGAGGAGCAGTTTAGAAATTATTTATTTCAAAATGCATTCTGTATATGTTCTGGGAGTACTAATAGCTGTAAGCGCCGCTGTCGGTACCGTCCGCAACCGAGGCGACCTCAGGGTATTCGACGGAGATACTGACTTGAAGAACGAGTTTCCATTCGCAGTGATTCTGCAACAGAAACCAAGGCCTCAGTTCAGAATTTGTACCGGTAGCCTCATAGCTGAAAACTGGGTCCTCAGTGCGGCTCACTGCCTTCGTACCGGGAACCGAAAATTTATTATCAGGTACTGTTGTAGGTACTTACATAGACTACCCGTTACTTGTATTGCCCTACCGCAACGCGGCCACTCTGACTAACTAATGAGCTCTGATGACAACCGCTTTTAACTTGGGTTCCGTACCTCAGTAAAAAAACTCAGTAAAAAAGTAGGAAAAATGGAACCCTTATAAGATCACTGTACTTACAGGATCGCGTGTCTGCCTGTCTATCCGTCTATTACAGCCGATTTGCTGCGAAACTATAAAATTAGCTATTAACTAAAAAAGCACGTAAACTCAAGGTTAGGTTTTAAGTGGCTGATAAAATCAAGATTGATTCTAAAAGTGATTATGAAATAATGCAAGTTTTTAGGTTTGTTTATTTTTTCGTTTTCTACTCGCGAAAGGCATAGTGCGCCAGGGATCAGATACCGGTTTTTAGGGTTCCGTAGCCAAAATGGCAAAAACGGAACCCTTTTAGATTCGTCATGTCAGTCTGTCTAGGTCTGTCACAGCCGATTTACTCGGAAACTATAAATGCTCCAGTAATTAAATTTGGTAAGAATATGTGTTGTTATTACACTATATTAAAAATAACCGGCCATGTGCGAGTCGGACTCGCACGCGAAGGGTTCCGTACCCATTATCAATTTATCATTAAAATGTTTTTTCACAAACTTGCTATGGAATGTTGATGTTACTTACTTTAAATTAAACCCGGAAATGATATGTATCCGGTGTAATGTGCTAAGATGATATGTAAAGAGATTTCATGTATTTATTTCACACCTCTAGGACTGCAAACAAACTGTCTTTTGTTTTGAAACGTCAAATTGTGACACTAGGTCTTGACATTCAGCCACAGAAAAAAAAAACCTTAGAACTAATGTCTATACCACCAGGTAAAATGATACCTTAAACAGATTAAAAAAAAAGTTGGGCGCCAATTTTTTTTTTATGTTTGATGATACTGTGCTATTGTATTATTTACAACTTAAAATTTAATTAAAGCTTTTGCAGTGAGCAAGATCCGTCAATTAACTGACGTCGACACAGCTCGGTTAGTATATTTTAGTTATTTTCATAGCATTATGTCGTATGGCATTTTATTATGGGGCAGTGCTGCCAATTCAGAGACTAACACTATTTTTGTTCTGCAGAAGAGGGCTATTCGAGCGATATATAAAATGAGCCCTAGAGACTCACTTAGAGATAAGTTTAAGGTTATTAATATAATGACATTGTATTCTCAATACATCTATGAGAATATTATGTATGTACATAAAAATATTATCAATTTTAGGAAAAATTGTGAAATACATAATATTAATACTAGAAACAAACATAAGCTCGCAGTACCCGCCACTCGGCTCCATAAAATTAGGAAATCATTCATGGGTAATTGTGTAAGATTTTATAATAAACTTCCAGTAAATGTTACTGAATTTTCAGTCAATAAATTTTAGAATTTTGTAAAACGTAAACTTATATCAAAAGCTTATTATAGTACACAAGACTAAATGAATGATAAAACACCGTGGGAGTAATTTAGGATTTAATTATTAGTTTGTTAAAGTCATGACATTCAATTACTTTAATTTACGCTTGGAGACCTTGTACATCTCCAATCGTTCATTATATAATGTTATTATTATATACCTATTCGGAGAGAAACCTTTATAATTTAAATTTATAGAGAACTATAAATTATTACTTATAAATGTTCTGTCTTTTTAGAGACTTTACATCTCTTGTTATTATTTATTCAAAATCAATTTTGTTTTTTTTTAATGCATGTTAGTTGTAAGATGTACCATGATTTTTTGAAAAAATAATTCCCGCCAAGTTTCTTACCGGTTCTTCTTGGGTCAGCGGTGTAGGATTCGAACCGGAAGTAGTTTTAATA
>JALPQI010007658.1:0-45574 GCA_025490895.1 Thaumatotibia leucotreta | reverse complement strand
GGTGACAGTGGAAGCCCACTGACGTACAATGGCATGCAAGTCGGCATAGTCTCCTACGGGCATGGGTGTGGCATCTATTCTTCGGTCTACACTAGGATCTCCAGCTACGTGAATTGGATTAACACTAAGATCCTTGAAAACCTTTGAATGATGTACAATTCATTATATCTAGTTGAATATTGAATATCTTTTTTAGTTAATGTAACTAGTTCACGCGATAAGAAGTTATTCAATTACTTAATAATTATACCTACAGCGTGACGTCAGAGGCATGATCAGTTTTAATTTTTTTTAACAACTAGCAACTGAATGCCCCAAAGAAGAGCTATGTAGGTTACTCTAATTGGCTATGCAAAGTTTTCTGAAGGTATGCATATTATATTTTTTCCCGATAGCTATCGTCTTAGGGTTCAAGAAAATCTTTTTTTAAGACGACGGCTATCAGGGAAGAATATAATATTCATACCTTCAGAAAACTTTACATAGCCAATTTATTGGTGTAATGTGTAATCGATATTGCTTAAGCAGTAAAAAAAGTCAAGTAAGATAACACGAGTCAATAAACAATAAACGAAAAAAGAAAATGCTACAAACCTTTTATTTACCCACTGACCTGGTAGAAGAGGCTTGTCAGATAAAACGGTTAAATTAGGTCACGAAAACGTTCACATTTCCAAGCAAAATTCGGAAGAATACCTATAATAATAGGATTTCTACGCCTACGGAGCAAAATTTTCTTTTAGTAACATGATACATCAATAGAAATGTGTAATACACCTTTACACATAAAAATTCCTTTGGCAGTACAGGAAAATCGCAGAATATCATGTTCAGGATTTCCGAATTCAGCCAATAAGGTTCATGAAGGTTACATATTATCGAACAAGTTTTGCTCTTTTAGCTTTTCTTTTAGCTCTTTTAGAGCTTTTAGGGATACAAGACATACAAATATGATTTGATAATTACATAGCAGCAAAATGTACACATTATACATTCTTGAACTACTGACAGGTTATAGTAGCAATGTACCGAGGAGAACTTTCATACTTGTTTACTCTATTGTGAAATACAATATTTTTCACAGTACTTTTTTATAAGTTCTCGTGGAAATATTCTCAATTAAAACTTACTCCGAATAAATTCCCGCAATTTTGAGAATGTTCTGCAACTTGTACATTGCTAGATTATACGCCAACAATATGATTCTTAACCAGGCTTACATTTATAAATCACTGGATTCTATACGGACGGGATTCCTTGCCCCTCATTTTGATTTGACAATGTCAAGTAAACAAGAGTTTGATCGTGAATCATCATCTACATCATCATCATCAGCCAAATGACGTCCACTGCTGGACATAGGCCTCCCCCAGAGAGTTCCACAAAGATCGGTCGTGAGCTGTCCGCATCCATTGGACACCCGCAACCTTTACCAGGTCGTCGCTCCATCTTGTGGGGGGCCTTCCCACGCTACGCCGTCCAGTGCGTGGTCGCCACTCGAGAACACATTAGTTTAATTCTACTTATTTTAGTTAGCATTTTTATTTTTAGTTGTGTACCCAATATCTATTTTGGATTTTTATACACCAGATCCTAATGTGCATAATTTCATTTCTTTATGCTTATGTCCGTTTCGTTAGTTATAAGTACTATAATGACCTCAGAATTGTTCCTCTAAAATTTTAAAGGTGAATAAAAAAGCCTCTAGAGTGGAGAAAAAAGTAATTCCGAGTGAAAATTATGTAAGATCCCAATCGTAACACGAAAATTCAGGTACAACTGTAAATAAAATGCCCAGATACAGAAATCGGGTACGATATCGCCATACTAATTAGCTGAAAAGATTGCATTTTACCCCAGGGAGTAAGGATCAGATAATGTGATAGGACGTTCTTGAAATCCTATTAAGATTGTTTATGGAGATTCCCCTCATGCCTATAAGTACCGAGTGCCAGCAGAATGCGAAACAAATGTAACCAAACCTATAAACGTCTATATTTCCAAGATCATATAACCCGTCAACCTACAAGTCAAGGGTGAATAGGCACCTTCTGGGCAAACTCACTCCATCGTAGGCCACGTCTCTGCCCTTGGCTAGTCTGTGGCCATGAGTAAGCCTATTTCAAATAATAATAAAAAAAAAAACTTGCATTATTTCATAATCACACGCTTTTAGAACACAATAAAATTGTCAGCCTCCGTAGCCTAGTGATAGTACCCTGCCTACGAGGCTGGAGGTTCCGGGTTGGAATCCCGGCGAGGGCATTATTTGTCTATTTATTTATCACGAATATTTGTTCCTCGGTCATGGTTGTCTATGTATTTAAGTGTCTATATGTATCTATCTATTATACAAGGTGAAATTCTAATGGTTGTTCTCCGTTTAAGGGCATGTTCATTATCGTGTTCCGGTTACGAAAAAAGGCAGAAGAATTTTTTATCTCTAAAAAAATATATCGATTTTCTATGGAGCTTCGGCTAATTTGAAAGACCTGCCCCATAGAAAATATTTAAATGTTTTTCACGTGAAACAATTTTTATCTTTTTTTACCTGATTGGAAACGATACTGAACAAACGCCCATAAACGGAAAACAACCATTTATTTAAAATTTCACCTTGTATATAATCGTCGCTTAGTACTCACATCACAAGCTTTAATTGAGCTTACCGTGGGACTAAGTCGATTTGTGTAAGATGTCCCAAGTTATTTATTTATTTATTTTTATTAAAAAAATTATCTCCAACTTAGAACCTTGAGTTCACATACAATTTTAGTTAAAATTATTGATATTTATTAGTATTAATGTAAAAATAAATCTACGAACGTGTTTCACGATATAAAGGTGCGTTTAAACCAAAAGAGCATTCGGTGTTCTAGCGCCCGTTCTACGAAATCAACCAACCACGTTTTGTGTACCGATCGAATTTCGTAGAGTGGGAGGTTAGAACAGCGAATGCTCTTTTAGTTTGAACGCACCTTCAGTGGCCTATTTCACCATAATTACAAGTGTGACAATTGTAAAATATCACCGTTACTGACATCACAGGCCTCCGTAGGCTACTTCTACCGCTTACTATCGGACGGTTCATGTGTTTATTTGCCACCAACATAAAATTATTACTAATAACATTATTAAATCGTTAATAAACTACTTTTTATTTTCCGAAATCCGTGACAATTGTCGAAAGGTTTAGTACAATTCTTAATCAATCTTGACATGAGGTTCGGCATATGTCGAAATTTCGCTACAATTGTCGTGTTTTTGTGACAATTGTCATTTTGCTTCGCAAAAAAGTAGTTATTTACTGCTGATTTATTAAAATTCCTGCACTACATTTTATGTTGGCGGCAAACAAACTCACGGCCCTTCCGATGGTAAACGGTAACGTAGCCTATAGACGCCCCAGATTCGAGAAACAGTAAATTAACAATTGTAATGAGAGCAATTTAAAATAAACTTATTTTATTATGGAGTGCATATAGCTAAATTATATCGGAGCCGAGATATCATACTTTAAAGTTTTATAGTAAAGACTCACATTTATTTTTGAAATGCATCGGAATGAGTTAGAACTACTATTGTGTATGCCACGTAAAACCTAACCTTGACTCATAAGGTAACCTTGGACATAAGGTTCTTTTTCGGTCAATGATTATTTAGAGATAGTATTTTGTTTATGTTGTTGTAGATGGTGGATTACAAGGCCCAGAGGCAATATTAGAACATTATTGTGCATGTGTTGTTGGGAAGAGGACATTAGGCTGTTGCTCACATGTAATGTCAATTATATGGTTCTTGGGATGGGGTAGGTATCAAGAACATCTTGGTCCCCCGGCACAGTTTTTAGAGAGAGTGATTCGCCAAGATAATATTGAGAATGAAGTTTATGACGAGCCAGAAAATGTGTAAAAAAGTAATTCAACGTAATACTAAAAATTACAAATGACGTTATCTGGGAAAAGGGACGTTATTGTCATTGGCGCTTACGGCGTTAGGAGCCATGTTTGTATACAAATACGACGTCACCGGACGTAAGAGCCATCGACCAGGGATCGGAAACCGTTATTATTTTCAAACCGTTACCATACGTCAACCCCAAACCATAATCATAAAGTTTTTGTTCTCATTAACCGATACTTCTTAATGTTCTTTGACGGAACGCTTAATGGCCGATTCTGTTCTCAACGAACGGAATAATAACGGTTTTCCTAATTCTGTTGTAAGAGATGAACTGTCATGTCATGTTCTTCTTATAAAGTTTCCGTTACGGTTAATGTTCTTTCAAACGTTTTTGGCCGCGAACGCTACGTTTAGTGTTCTTGGGAACGGAATAATAGTGGTTTTCCTGTCAAAATTGATTTGAACAAATAGACAATCACATGTGGTGCCTATTCTCCGATTAATCGAGATTGAATGTCGTATGGTTTGTATAAGGAAAACGTATTGAAATGACGTTTCGTGTCGTTTACTATTTTAATATTTATGGATACTGGAATAGAGACCCACTAGAAATTTAAAATCTGTTCCAAATTTAAACGCATAACCGAACGTAGTTAAGGAAAAAGGACGCAATACACTACAATGTGCCAATTTGTTTTAAATCCTATGTCAAAAGGAAAAGCCATCAATTTAAGTGACAAAGTGGCACCTTTTCGTTCACCTTTTCACCGCCATGTCAAAAAATAAAAGCGAGTAACACACGCCAAGCAACAAATTGCATGTAAACAACTAACTCAACAAAGTAAGTATCAGCTTCGTAGTGTTAAACGAACATATCTTTTATCAGTTATATCAATTCATTGGCGGCGAAAAAATGTCCTTACCTACTGTTATCAGGAGGTAATGTTATGATTACAGTCACGTTAATTCCTATAGCAAGGCTAGCATATCTTGTGTTTAACATCAACTTGCCGCCACACTTCTCTTTTTAATCTATACAATTGAAAAAAGACGCGTAGCTGCGAGTTGCTAGTTAATTCAGAGTTTGCAATCTGTCACCAACCTCTTTTGAGAAACTGAACTTGCTTTTCAAAAGAGGTCGATAGATCTGAGTCCGTAGCTATGTTAGCTAACGTGCCAATCAGCCCCTCGACACTTCATACTATGGTAAATTATGAAAGCATTTGGTACCAACATTGAGATATAAAAATAATCTTATAGAATTAAAATGCCTACTGTTGCATTTTATTAGCACATAATCATACTGGCCTTCAAACTTAGACGTATTATACTTTTATTTACTACCAAAATAGGTAAAACGTCAGTGTCAGAAACGTCCCGTCATAATTGTTTATTGTGAAAGCGGATTCCGGGTTCATGTTTTTATTGTGTTTTATACAAAATATTTAAGTGTTTGGTCTAAATGGGCAAATCAATATGGAAATGTGAAGTGTGTGGTGTTCGGCGTGGATTAAAACGAACTTCTGGCGTATTTTTGCCAATATTTCCTCTTGATCCAGGCAGGTCAGTATCAAATTATTTTATATTAGAAGCAAATTATTTTTTCATTTCATAATTGAATATATAATCTTTAACTGCAAACGATAACAGTTACTAATGAAATAAGAAATAATTTAAATGGCAAACGTCTAAATAAGGCAAGCTAATGCACAAATAGAGTGCAACAAAATTTATCGATAATCGCTTTATTTCAGATGTATATTATCGAAGAAGAGGATCGGACGGAGAACGAATACAGAAGAGAGTATCACCTTTTAATTCACGAAAACTATTTTGAGAAGCAATTCGAAATAGATTTAACAGCAATTGAAAATCAACCCATTGTATATTTAAGTGACATTGCTTAGACTCCTGAAAAACAAAATCGCCACTCCATAGTATAATATTTACGATTGGGCCCATAACCTACTAAGAAAATGAAATAAAAATACCTATACAATAAAAATATTTTTGTGTTATATTAAATAAATAAATAATGATAAATATTGTGTTATAGCCTTATTTTATTTTACCCTTTCATTATTCTATGGTAATATAAATTCAGTATTACGGTAGGTGCAGCAAAATTATTGCACTTTTATCGATATCGATAAACAGTGAGTGTAGTGAGTGTCGAGCTCTAGTGTTGCTTTTTTAAGTTGGTAGTATTGACATTGTATTGTGTACGTTGGCACAAAATACTTTCATAATTCGGTTTTAGGCTTGTTCGAGAGTGCCGTCTCTTAAAACGTAGTGATTTTATTCTCTTTGGTGCCAATCGCTACGCTACGCTGAGCAGGTAGTGTATCGTAGTTTTCTCTCTGTCACTCTTTCTTATTGGTGTGACGAAGACAGTTGAGTTTCGTTCGCGACTGAATGTTAGCGATTGGCATATTGGCTACACAACCTGTTCATATATAATCATTTCATCGCCAACACAGTTAACTAATGTGTCTTGATGTTTTATGAATAAGGCAATTGGACTGAATGCGTGTAAGAGTTACTCGACGAATAAATGCAAAGTCATTTGCAGACACCAATAAACTAACATGTTTTACCACAAAAATCAACTATATTCCAAATAGCTGACTGGTGAGTCGTGAGACTGGTGACTTGCTTCAACCTTTTCAACGCCACGTAAAACTATAAAAGCTAAATTTGAACTTTACGCACGTGCATAGCTACATATTATTTTGTGGATGGTGACTTACAAATAGTCTTTGGCGTTGAAACTCTCTTGTTAATCAGTACCTACCAATATATCAGTCATTGTCCAATCTAATTGAAACCTTGTGGACGGCGATAACGGTTATGTTGGTAACACTGTTTCAACGCCAAAGACCGATATACAAGTCACAGATCAATAGAGACCTAGTCGCACTTGCTTATAGTTTTTGACAAATTCCTTTGTGACACTTTGGTGGCGTGGATGGAGTGACAGCTGCTGTTTTTGCCGTGGCATTGAAAAGGTTAGTGTTATGATGAGGTAAAAATTGTATTGACAGCGGTATCGTCATGGTTCGTCTCAGTAAACTTAGCACAGGATCAGTGCGACAATATGTCGCCGCGAGATAGATTATCCATCTCCCTTTTATTCATATTGTTGGTAAAAGATAGAAAATCTATACATGTAGCGATAACATACTGACATAGCAATCATGTGCTAAGCGTACAGTATAGTTCGAGAAATATAAATTGAACGTTTATTTTTACTATAATGTAGGTAGAAAGTTACCAATTTATATTTCACGAACTGTACTCTCAGTCGTCGTATGTCAAGTTCTTAAATTGATGCCGTTCTGATTGTGTCACTAATTTTTTATAGTTAGCATATAGTATAGCAAGATAGTAGTTAGAGCAACACACCCAAAGAAGATGTTGACGAAGGCTTAAATGAGCAATATGAAATAGACAATACAACAAATTACCAAAGTTGATATAGTTGACCCCAGTTAAAATGACGAATCAAGAATGGGTGACAAAGACAGATCGGGACCAATTCAAGATTTTAAGAAAAAACAATTGAGACGTCACTGAAAATAAAACTAAGGCTGCGTTTCACCAAACTTTTATTCGAAGAATAACGCTTTCTCTCAGATATATATATATACATATACATATATATATATATGTATGTAGTGCTAAAGTACTATGGAGATTTGACATGAGACATGACTATTCGAAAATAAGCGTTATATTTCGAATCAAAGTTTGGTCAAATCGACTAAGTGAAACACGTACACGGTCCAGAATCGAAATCTTTGATAAAGTTAACTGGGTTGGCGTGTGTACCTACTAAAACTAAAAAAGGAAAAAGACTATATATATTAATATTTATTTATTCGTGGTTAGCTTGGTCTTCCATATTCCAGCGTTTCACCGCTGCCGCTGGAGTCAGCATATGAGTATATGACCGCAGCTGATCTGATGATAACGAGTACTTTTGCGCACTGAGGTTGCAACGCAACAAATACTCATCACTGCTATCTCAAAGGGAAAAGGATTCTTGCTATATCAAAGGGTTCCAGGATGGCTGGCACATACGCGGGTTAGGTCCTCTGGCATGGCATCTTCCACTTTTTTCTATGCTGGTATACCAAGGCATTCATTCAGGTGTCTTAATATCAAAGGGTCCATGGTATCTAAGGCTGTGGAACACGGCACCTCATTAGTTTGATTTGAGCGATTATGTATGAAACACCGTCATATAAGTGACACGATGCATGCAGGCCACGTTTCTCTAATAAAAAGATCGGTCGATCGATGTTATAATAAGATTATTATGCTTATACTGATGGATATGAGTACCTATAGATGATTTTATGAGATAAATACACTTTAATGGTAAAAGGATACCTTCTTATCAAATTCAATATCACATCATCAGTCTAATACAGTAACAGTGGTCTTGACGTGGGCCTCTTCTATTATTTTATTTATGCGTATGGGTACATTAGGTAGGACATAAATGACATAATGCCCATAATAGCCACGCTGGGCAAACGGATTGGTGATTGCAGTAATGTGTCCATTATGATGAGGCTGCTACCCTGCCTCCATCTCAAATAATTGGATCAGCGTAGTACCGTCCCTTAGTCGACTCTTATAACACCCATCGGAAAAGTTCTCCAACTTGGTAGGTGGCAAATATATTGTTACTGCCGCACCACACAGCCTAAATTCAATGTATATGACTATAAATATTAAGTACATTTTATATGATATAACCACTTTTTTTTTTTTTTATACCACGTCGGTGGCAAACAAGCATACGGCCCGCCTGATGGAAAGCAGTCACCGTAGCCTATGGGCGCTTGCAACCCCAGGGGTGTCACATGCGCGTTGCCGACCCAATAAGAACTTGTACACTCCTCTTTTGAAGAACCCCATACTGTAGTCCAACGGGAAAACCTCGGCAGGGAGCTCATTCCACAGACGGACCGTCCGCGGGAGGAAGTTCCTCTGAAACCGCACGGTGCGCGACCATTTGGGTTGCAAGGTGTGAGGATGAGCGCCCAGTCGGTGGCGAGCGGTGCGATGATGAAAAGTGGACGTTGGCATCATGTCGAACAGTTCTTCAGAGCACAACCCATTGTACAGACGATAGAACACACATAAGGAGGCGAAGTCTCTCCTTAGACTTAAGGGTTCAATACCGCCTGTGAGTCTGGGATCGTCGACTATTCGGACAGCTCGTCTCTGAACCGAGTCAAAGGGTGCAAGCTGGTATACAGGTGCTCCTGCCCAGAGGTGACAGCAATACTCCATATGGGGTCTGACTTGCGACTTATATAACAGAAGTCTTTGCCCCGGAGTAAAGTATCCCCTCGCTTTATTGAGCACCCCGAGCTTTTTGGATGCCAGCGTAGCTTTTCCCTCTAGGTGACATCGGAATTGGACGTCGTTGGAAATGTCGACTCCGAGGATCCCAATACTCCCTGACATGGTAAGAGCTGTGTCTTGGAACTTTGGAGCCACAGTAAATGGGGTTTTTGTAGCGGTAAACGCGCAAACTTGTGTCTTTGTGGGGTTGAACCTGACTAGGTTGTCCCGACCCCATAACGAGACTCTAGATAAAGTGTTCTCGATGTCAGACACAAGTTTTCCGCGACTTTCCAGTACCACAGAGCGAGGGATATTAGCACGGCCTGTGTAAAAAGTATCCCCAGTACTGTCATCCGCATAGTAATGGAGGTCGCCGATAGACAAAATGTCATTGATATGCAGAAGGAACAGCGTTGGGGATAGCACAGAGCCTTGCGGGACGCCAGCGTTTATGTCCATGCTATCAGAGCAGCTACCGTCTACTACGGCACGAATGCGTCTGCCGGACAAAAAGCTAGCAATCCATCTGCATAATCCCTCGGGCAGTCCATAAGATGGCAACTTCGACAAAAGGCCCCTATGCCAGACCCGATCGAACGCCTTCGCTATATCTAGGCTGACTGCCAAAGCCTCGCCTTGACTCTCAATGGCTGATGCCCAGCGGTGAGTGAGGTACACTAGAAGATCACCGGTAGAGCGACCGTGGCGAAAGCCATACTGGCGGTCGCTTATAAGATCGTGTTCTTCTAGGTAACCAAGGAGCTTAGCGTTAACTATACGCTCCATGACCTTAGAGAGAAGGGAGGTGATAGCGATAGGCCTATAATTCGATGGATCCGATCTGTCACCCTTTTTTGGAACAGGGTGCACAAGGGCCGTCTTCCACGAAGATGGAACTTCCCGTTTGATACTGGAAAGAGCGAAGAGACGCGTTAACACAGGACACAACTCAGGAGCACAACGTTTAAGCACCACTGCAGGTATGCCGTCTGGCCCGCTCGACTTGTGAACGTTTAACGACAGCAACTCCCGCCAAACATCTTTCTGGGAGATGCGAATTTCTGGCATGGAGTGTGCGCACCGCGGGATGGTAGGCGGTATAATGCTGCCGTCATCGCTCACAGTCGAGTTCGAGGCAAAAAGAGCACCTAGAAGATCGGCTTTCTCTTTTGCAATATGGACCAGATTACCGTCAGCAGTTCGCAGTGGTGGCAGGGACGACCGACAAAAGTTTCCCTCGGCAGCTTTGGCAAGTGACCAGAAGGCCCTACTCCCGGAAGGGTGGCCTGCAAGCTTCTCGCCAAATCTGCCGACAAAATCAAATTTTGCTCTGGCCACTTACAATAATATCAATCAAACAAACATAGAACCTTATTGCCCTTGTAAGTTATATGACCACAACATAGAACCATGTAATATTGTGAATTTTAGACTATTAGTTGACTATACCACGTACCACGTACCGGAAGGCGTAGCGTGGGTAGGCCCCCCACAAGGTGGACCGATGACCTGGTGAAGGTCGCAGGAGTCCGCTGGATGCGGGTGGCGCAGGACCGGTCATTGTGGTAATCTTTGGGGGAGGCCTATGTTCAGCAGTGGACGTCTTTCGGCTGATATGATGATGATGATGATGATGAGTTGACTATAGGTATTAAGATACAGGTTTCAGTAAAATATAGCTAAATAAACATAGAATTACTACCGTAAAATTAGCCCACTTTGCCTCCAGGGGAAACATTGCCCAAAACTTGAATTTTAAATAAATTGGTTATTATAGAAAAAAATACATTCTTATGGCGGCCTAACTATTTTTAGTATAAAATAGATTATGTGAGAAGCAACACCAAGTATGACTTTTGCGTCTATCTTCATCTAGTTGTTTGCTAGAGCTTCTTGAGTTAGGTTGGTTATTTGGCGGGCAAAATGTTGGCAAAATATAGACATAAATTTCTCAAAACAGGGTGGTATTAAATGAAAAAAAACCCATGACCTGTAATAAAATGATAACAGTAGATTACATTGATAGTAGTTTTATTGGAAAAAGCTAATCAGAAAATAAGTTATGGCTTTGGGCAATTTTATCCAGTACTTTAGCAAACGGACATTGAAAACATTGCCCATCATGAAAAATAGCCTACAGTTGTCACTTTCAAGTTTTACCACTTTATGAAAATAGCGGAGGGTAATGTTTTTTTCAGTAAATTACGTTTTTATAACTCCGTTATTTTATTTTACGTGTACAAAATGTTCGGAACCAATAACTATACTCTCAATTGTCAGTTTCGTTGTCTGCTGCTTCGTTAGTGGGCTGATATTTATATCAATATAATATTATCTTGATTCCCATTCAAAAAACGGTTTTATTATTATTGCATTAAAACAAATAATACATTTTGGACTGTTTTACTTCACTAGTATATTAATACTTTGAACAAAAGTTAAACGTCTTTAGTTAAGATATCTACTTAAAAGTGACAACCCTAGCATTTGCGAATTGCGTTAGTGGACCTTGTATGAAAAAGAGCGAAAACGGGTAGGTAACATTGCCCAAACAATTTACTCAAAATTGTTTATACTTATCCCTGAGTTATAAACATGAAATGGTAGAATTGCCCAAAAACCTTCTGTGATCGTAGTATTATTGTCATACGAGCTATTTTTAAGCACTAAATTGAGGTGGGCAATGTTGGTCAAGAACGAGATTACTTTGCTCGCCTTCTATAGGTGCATTCAGACCAAAAGAACATTCGCTATTCTAACCTCCCACTCTACGAAATTCGATCGTTACACAAAACGTGATTGGTTGATTTCGTAGAGCGGGGGATAGAACAGCGAATGCTCTTTTGGTTTGCACGCACCTTAAAACGACAAAAACCTGATCTAAATGATGATCTAAAAATTATTTCTTCATGTGAGCCGATTCGTACGATCACAGTGCACATGCTGAGCAGAAAAAACTTCAAGGTTTCATATATTTTTTTGAGATATTTTAGGATTTCCGAAAAAAGCGGGCAATGTTGACTACTTAGTTTCACGGTACTATGAAAAAATGTAACATACAACCTTGTAATTATAATATTGCGGCAGCAAAATATTTGGCCAGCGTTGGGATCACGCAAAATAGGCACGTTAGATGTCGAGTTGCGGAAAATGGCGAGAATACAATATCAAAAAACCGGCCAAGAGCATGTCGGGCCATGCTCAGTATAGGGTTCCGTAGTTATTCGAAAACGGCTGGGCCGATTACGTTCGAAATGGTTTTATTTTTAAACCCACAGCCCACTAAAGTTTTTATTCTACCACTTTGTTAGCATAATTAATATGTATACCAAATTCTAGTACTAACGGCCACTGAGCTATGCTGCGGACAGACAGACGGACAGACGGACATGGCTAAACTATAAGGGTGTTTTGTTTACTACGAAACCCTAAAAATAACGCATGAGGAAAAAAACCGGCCAAGTGCATGTCGATCCATGCTCAGTATTAGCGTTCCGTAGTTGGTCGAAACTGGCTAGACCAATTATGTTCAGGATAGTTAGTATTATCTATCAGCATGCCTTAAGCCAAATATGTAAGATATTTTTCATATTTTTCGAAATAGTGAATTTGGAAAAAACCTATACTCTTTTTGAAATACCTATTCACGGATACCCCACATTGTATTCACGTGTAAGGGAGGAACCCCAATAGTTTTTTTTTGGATATTTATTATTCGAGTTTGTCGGCTTATTAACTAATATGTATACCTACAACTAATTGCAAATGGTCACTGATCTAAGCAATGGGCGAACAGACAGACGGACTACCGCACGAAACGATAGATGAAGAGTGATAGAGCGCTGACACACTCTAGCACCATGCTAAGAAGAGTATGCTGACGGATAGACAGACGGACTAACGGACAGACAGACGGACAGACGGACATGGCGAAACTATAAGGGTTTTTTATTTGAACTATGCCCGATCATAACAATTTTTTTTTTTAACGAAAAAAGTGTTAACGCTTTCACAGCCAGTAACAAAAAAGCTCGTTTAAATTTGAATTCTAAAATGTTATTAACAGAGTTCTTAATCACAATTGCGGAAATAACGCATAATTTATTTTTAGTTTTTGTTACTGAACATCGTTTTTTTTTTGTGTTTGTTAAGAATTATTTCTATTTCTAGACGGATCCAAGAATAGATGGATGGAAAGAAGGACTAACCAACAGATAGATAGACAGTCAGACGGACGGATGAACAGACAGACAGACTGACATGACGAAATTGTAAGGGTTCCTAATTTACTACGGAACCATAACAAGTACTTACACCCAGAATAATTGAAAAGGCAATCATTTCAAGTAATATCCGGTCGAAATATGTTTCTTTGCAGAAATAAACGGGCAGACAGACGGACGGACAGACATACAGACCGACAGACAAACAAGCAGACAGACAACGGATGGACAGATGAACAGACAGACAGACATACATACACATAGACACACAGACAGACACTCAGATAGATAGACAGAAAGATCGACAGATGAACAGACAGACAGACAGACAGACAGACAGACAGACAGACAGACAGAAAGATCGACAGATGAACAGACAGACGGCAGACCGTCAGACAGACAGACAGACGGAGATGGCGAAAATGTAAGGGTTCCTAATTTACTACAGAACCGTAAAAAGTAATTACGCATAATTTATTTTTAGTTTTTATTACTGAACATTGTTTTTTTTTTGTGTTTGTTAAGAATTATTTCTATTTCTAGACGGATTCAAGAATAGATGGATGGAAAGAAGGACTAACCAACAGATAGATAGACAGTCAGACGGACGGATGAACAGACAGACAGACTGACATGACGAAATTGTAAGGATTCCTAATTTACTACGGAACCATAACAAGTACTTACACCCAGAATAATTGAAAAGGCAACCATTTTAAATAATATCCGGTCGAAATATGTTTCTTTGCAGAAATAAACGGTTGGAAAGACGGACGGACAGACATACAGACCGACAGACAAACAGACATACAAACACACAGACAGACAGACCGACAGAGAGACAAACAGACGGATGGACAGATGAACAGACAGACAGACATACAGACAGACACATAGACGGATAGACAGAAAGATCGACGGATGAACAGACAAACAGACAGACAGACGGAAAGATCGACAGATGAACAGACAGACAGACGGACAGACCGTCAGACAGACAGGCAGACAGACGGGCGGAAAGATCGACAGATGAACAGACAGACAGACGGACAGACCGTCAGACAGACAGACAGACAAACAGACAGACAGACAGACATTTTAAGTAATATCCGGTCGAAATATGTTTCTTTGCAGAAATAAACGAGCAGACAGACGGACGCACAGACAGACAGACCGACAGACAAACAGACAGACAACGGATGGACAGAACGGAAAGATCGACAGATGAACAGACAGACAGACATACAGACAGACAGACGGACATGGCGAAAATGTAAGGGTACCTAATTTACTACAGAACCCTAAAAATATCTTACAGCCAGAATAATTGAAAAGGCAACCATTTCAAGTAATAACCGGTCGATATAATATATGTTTCTTTGCGGAAACAAGCGGACGGACAGACGGACGTACAGATAGTCAGTCCGTTCAGATAGACAGACATACAGACAGAGAGACAAACAGACAGACAGAAAAATCGGCAGATGAACAGACAGACAGACCGCCAGACAGACAGACTTACAAACAGACAGACAGACAGACATACAGACAGACAGACAGAGGGATGAATGCAAAATGCAAGGGTTCCTAATTTACTACAGAATTCTAAAAAGTACTTACACCCAGAATTAATAATTGAGAAAGCAATAATTTGGAGGAAACAAACGGACGGACAGACAGACATACAGATAGACAGACAAACAGACTGACAGACAGACAAACATACAGACAGACATACAGACAGACAGGTGGATGCACATGGCGAATCTGTGACGGTTTCTAATTTACTACAGAACCCTAAGAAATACACCCAGAATAATTGTAAAAGCAATAATTTCGAATACTATCTGGTCGAAACACGTTTCTTTGCGGAAACAAACGACCGGATAGACGGACGGACAAGCAATCAGACAGACAGAGAAACAAACAGACATACAGACAGACGGATGGACAGATAAACAGAAAATATACTTTCATTCGCCAAAGAAATGTTCGTTTAAATTTGAACTTTACTACGATGTTAATAGAGTTCAAGATCACAACTGCGGAAGTAACGAGCTAAGCCGAGTTTAGACCTGGGTCGCGTTTTATAAAGTTTCATTTTACAATTTCGCTGTTTGCCTCTCTAACGCACGCACATAATATATTGGCTAGAAAGAGAGACAAACGGCAAATTGTAAATTGTAACTTTATAAAACGCGACCTTGCAAGTTTTGAAAAAAAAAGAGTTGTAGATATTTGCCACTAATTCCTACCAATATTTGCCGTGTGGTGACGGCAGTAAGAATATATTTTGTCACCACCCCAACTCCTCCTGTGGGTGTCGTAAGAGTCGACTAAGGGATTGAAGTGTCACTGACTATTATTTGATAAAAGATTGATGATGGGCAGCAGAGTCATCATAGTGGACATACTACTGCGATCGCCAATCCGCTTGCCCAGCGTGGCGATTATGGGTATTTACCTCCTAATGCGCCTATACGCATAGTAAATAGGAGAGGCCTACGTCCAGCAGTGGACTATCATAGGCTGATGATGATGATGATTTGCGTCTCAAAACTTGCGGCAATAACTTGCAAGTGTAAACTCAGCTTTGTGTCTTTCAAAAGGGCTTATTTCTACTCTGGCAATAAGGATTATTTTTTCTATATTTCCATAAAAGAAATTATCTCTAAGCCCTTTTGAGAAGACATTCCACAGTTACGATATAATGAATTCATAACAAAACAACATACGTAATTGTGGGACACCAAGGAGCCGAGCCGATATTACAAGACAGGTGCCGGTAGTAGACCAACATCGGGCGTCTTACTCCTCCGTCTTACCCCCTTCTCATTAAACTCTAAAATTAACATAGAAAGAAATATCTACTAATTAGAAAGTTCACAAACTTACCATTATAAACATAAATCTATGTTAGATCATTGGACTTCAGCTTAACTTAATACTCAAAACTTAATTTTAATGATTATTCAATATGAACATTATGTCGGAAAAAACATTGACAGCCCAGTCAACAACACGTTGTCAGGTAACCAATTTCCTGGCAAGTTCCCGTCGACGGCGCTAGGAGGCGCCAGAATTGCTAGCACATAATTGCATCCTTTCACTTAATTCAATTTAAACCTTTTTCATCATGCGGCCAATACCACACGTCAAACCTAAATGGCTAGTCAAATGAAATAAAAATACGAACTATATTCGCGTGGAAAAGAGAGAGCGAGTGGCGGCATGTTTACGTCATCGCGAACAGTTTAATAATGGTTCACGGAACTTTATTTTTCGTTCATCTCTACTAACGGTAACCAGAAAAGTTTTGTTCTTTCATATAAATCATATAATGTTCTTGTCAAAACCGTTATGTCAAAGAACGGAATTTTTCCGTTCATCTTGAATATTGTGAACCAGAAATATTGTGTTCATCTACAAAACCTTTATCGTAGTTAACCGTTACCAATACGAACGGAATTAATAACGGTTAAAGAACAATATCAAATGGTTAATCGAGAACGGTTCCGATCCCTGCCATCGACAATAAATCCCCTTATCCCAAATAATGTCACATAATGTTGTGTTGTATACATAAGAAAGCATTAGTAACAATTCCAATCTAAAAACTAATCTAATTAGGTACATTTCCGACTTGGAAATATGTCAAAACATTTTGCATGTGTGCATCACAGCTGTGTTTCCTTATGGTGTTGACAGAGGGTGAACCGTTTATTGAAACCATTTTGCAACATTTTTAATGTTCACTAAACAGACAGCATAGAAATCGCATAAGAAAATACAGTTGCATTTTCATATACCTAAGATCTTCTTTTTTTAAGTCGGTTAAATTAACTATTATACTTTAAGGGCACTATCCTTGTATCTTTGTTAGTAGTATTATCGAGTTAAATAAGCCTGTAGTCATCTAAGCTGTCTCCTAAACCTGTCTTAGTTAGGTATATTCACTGGTTCAATAACATTGTTTGAAGGGCCATATCTTGGCTCCGATATTACTTACGGAAAAACTTATTTTGTAAATAAGCTAGTCTAAGGTAGCACCACAAAATAATAGTAACATAAACGATGGCCGCTGAAAAAAAAAATGACGCCACTAGTCCATACAAAAATACCCAATCCCCTTTGACAAAATTATATTTTTTCTTTGTCAATCCGAATGTACCAGTAAGAGTCATATGGTTTTGCTGGCAGTCCCAATAGATGACACCTCGGTACAAACTTGAATGTCAAATAATTGGGAGTTTGAAATATTAACTGTCAGATCTAATAACAGATAGCGTGTCTTAAAATTATGCAAATAATTGAAAAATGAGCTTTTTATTATAAATTGCTATGTACGTCATTAAGGGCACACACATTTTTAATCGTTTAATTTAAATGAGTAAATTGTTGATATTATCTTATTAATGGCAACTCAAACTATGATGACAATTATTGGTACAGCGTCGGGCACTAGTAATTCCACCTTATGTCAAAAACAACAAATTCTGACAAGGCATGGCGTTACACTGCCACACGAACTGGAACTCACACTCTGAAAATATTATCAATAAGCTTAGTAAATTTATATATCCACTTCGAAGACTGAGAGAAATATCGTCAGAGAAGACGGCACTGCTAGCTTATCACTCATATGTAATGTCCAACCTTCGATATGGTCTTGTGATATGGGGAAACTGTTCAACAAGGGAAAAAGTGTTTAGGCGCCAGAAGCGGTGTCTCAGATCAGTAAATGGATTAAAGCAAAGGGATTCCTGTCTCCCACTTTTTAGGAAACTTAAATTGTTAACGTATCCATGTCTGTATATTTATGAAATTTCTATATTTGTTAAAACTAACAGTCATCTTTTTGAAAATAAACAACCCAGGCTAAGACTGCAAGAAAAATATGGTTTTGATAAAGTATGCCCAAAACATAAAACTGCTTCATTTAAAAACAGTGTTGCGCCCATGAGTGTCAAAGTCTTTAACCACCTTCCAAATTGTATTAAGAAGTTACCACTGACAGCATTTAAAAAGAAACTGTATGGATGGCTAACGGACAAATGTTTTTATAGTTTAAGTGAATATTTTACGAATATGAATGATTAAGATATACATAATATTACTTCCTGCATGCTAGTTAATTATTGCATACCCCACGCGGGTAGAAAATGGAGAATCTATGTAATTACTTAACAACTGTATAACCTGTTTTCATGCAATAAATGAATTTTACTTTACTTTACTTTACACTCGTGGTCACAGGCAGACGTCTACCTCGACCACGGTACCTTACGTCACGCCCGAAACGTCAGGATAATATTAAACGTAAGTTTACGCGATTAAGACCCGTTTGTCGTTTAAAAAGTTTAAATCAGTATAAACACAACTTTTCCATAATTCGATTGCAAATTGTTTCGATAAAATGTTTAGATAAAATTATCATTTACGATAAAAATAATGAATAAATACTAAATTACGTTATTTAGGTAGTTGTTTGATCAACAAACTTACTGAACTTTAATAATTTATGAACTATCGATGTATTTATGTAATTAATTAATATTTCACAGGATATAAATAGGCGTAATCAATATTAATTGGTACATTGTTCTGCCATGAGTCGCTTAATCAAGTTTATTTGTCTGGTTTGTATATTACCGGCAGTGTGGGCCTCGGGTAAGGATGACTAATAATAAATATTTAAATCAATTTATACAGGGTGTTCCACGAGCCGCTGAAAACCTTGAACGGGGTGATTTAGTAAGCTATACTACAACAACAACTTTTAATATGGGGCCAATCACGAAATCTAAAAAAAAATTGTCTTTTTCATACATTTTGACCGATTGATCACGACATTTTATATGAAAAAGGCAATTTTTTTTGAGATTTCTGGGTTAGCTCCATAGTAAAAGTTATTCAGTTTAACCTACCAAATCACCCCGTTCAAGGTTTTCAGTGGCTCGTGGAACACCCTGTATTTCAATCTAACTCACCTAATCTATATCTAGCAATGTACCGAGGAGAAGTTTCATAAGGTACGAAACTTCTATAGGGAATGTTCTCGTAAATAAAATTTTTACAAGCAATCTAATCATGCCAAAACCGTTGTATGTATATAACCTTTTGACGTATATTATATGCCTTGTTTACTCAATTGTGAAATATAATATTCTTCCTAACAATTTTTTATAAGTTCTCATAGAAACATTCCCAATGAGAACTTACTCTTAAATTCTCATGAAATTCTCGGAAATTTGCGAGTAAATTTGAGAATGTCCTGCAACTTGTACATTGCTAGCTATATCTAACTTCCTCGCAGAACGCATCAGTATGGCCATACAGCGAGGAAATTCCACTAGCAGCCTCGGTTTTTGCTGCGTCCATGTTATATATTTTGGTCGCAGCAAAAAACACATTGCGACACTGTTCCACCTTATATAATAATAAGTAGTTTTATTTAAAATAAGAAGTGTACCTTTTAATTTTTTATGCTATCATGGACTGTAATACACCATTTTCCTCAGCATCGTGCGTACTTTTCAGTTATGAAACAAAAAAAGTATGTCCCTAATGTCACGAAAATAAGTATGTAAATTAAGATTACTCAGTTTAGTTACTCCCATACTAAATGTATAAAACGCAATGTAACGAAATTGATAAAAAATTTTCATACCTTTAGTATGGGAGTAACTAAACTGAGAAATCTCAATTTACATACTTATTTTCGTGACATTAGAGACATACTTTTTCTGAAAAGTACACACGATGCCGAATAAAATGATGTATTACAGTCCAGGATCGCATAAAAAAATTAAAAGGTACACTTTTTCTGCAAATGACCCACGAATGAAACACATTTTCAGCCTTACACGCACTTGGTGACAGAAACTTAGGTATTTACGGTGGACAAGCTATATCTATCGAAGATGCGCCTTACATGGCGGCCCTCTTCGGAGATTATTATGGATTCAGCTTCTTTTGCGGAGCTTCCATCATCCACGAACGTTTTGTTCTTACTGCTGCTCATTGCATAAGGTAAGGTACCAGGGTGCTTAGCCAAGTTGCCAATCGCTAACGCTTAATCGTCAATCGTAACGAAAGGCAGATTGTTGGTCGCACTAATAAGAAAGAGTGACAGAGAGGGAAAACTACGATACGCTACTAAGCGTTAGCGATTGGCAACTTGGCTAAGCATCCAGCAGGACGACCCACGATGCCATTCTGGATGCTTAGCCAAGTTGCCAATCGCTAACGCTTAGTAGCGTATCGTAGTTTTCCCTCTCTGTCATTCTTTCATGTTAGTGCGATAAAGTTAGCTGCCTTTCGTTTACAATTGACGATTAAGCGTTACCGATTGGCAACTTGTCTAAGCACCCTGCAATCGTATACGATAAGCGATAAGTAATACATATTATGAGAATAAAAGAAGCGTACGAAAAGTCACGTGACCATTTCCATATATTATTATGGTCACGTGACTTATCGTATACGATTGCAAAATGGCATCTTGGCTAGGCCTATACGGTAAAGAGCGGACATGCCAATCGCTAACGCTCAGTCGTAAGCGAAACGCAACTGTCTTTATCGCACTAACAAGAAAGTATAACAAAGAGAGAAAACTAGGATACGTTAGCGTTTGCAATTGGGTCAAAATTCTTTTCGTTATCTTATTTTTTGTCCCTAAAAAACGTGACACAGTTGTGATTTTTGTATGAGATGATTTTTTGTTCAAAATTTTTGATGTATGGATTAAAATCTAGCGTGAAAAATAAATACAAGTGCACCGGTTTTTTTTATATATTGAGTCGCAACAGCAACTAAAAGCGTGACAGAGTGGTATGAAACAAGACAACGAAAAGAATTTTGACCCAATTGCGATTTTAGCTACGCACTTAGTTACTATTAAATTCATATGTATTAATATTTCCTTAATACTTAAGCACGATTTTGAACATTTTTTTTCTTAATTTAATTTAAGACTTTCTGACTATCGTTTAGCAATCTGAAGAAAATAAAATTTTTGGCCAATTATCTTTGGTATTTGAGATATAACAAACAATAAAATATAAGCTCTAGTCTCAAAACGCAAAAAATATACTATTGGTAATGGTAATGAAGATAAATATTAAAGATAAATGATTAACCGTAGGAGTATTCAGAATCCCTCATCGATAAAGGTTATCGTTGGCTTGGACAACTTAGACGATAAAGATGTCATCTTTATTGACGTAGAAAAACAGCTCTGCTATAAGGGATTCATACCTTTTGGTAATCAAAATGATATCTGCCTCCTGAAATTAAAGGAACGTATACTTTTTGGAAAGAAGGTGGCGAAAATTGAGTTGCCCGATGAAAATATGAAGTTAGAAGCTGGTACCTTAGTCAACGTCACCGGATGGGGTTCAATTGACGGTTATGTAAGTATTTATTTAGATACACTTGGTTTCAAATATCAATTTACTTGATGTCGCTCAGCCGAATACCTTAGGAGTAATCGACACTCAAACTTGCAATATTTTTTTTAAGACACCTAACCGAAAAACCTTCTTGGCTTAAGATCGGACTATTATCTAATTTCAACTCTAAAGTAAGGAGAAGAAGGTGCATAGCTTCCTGTTAAAGATTGGATCTCCAAAAATTCTCGAACAAATTCACTTTTTTTTAAACGTTCGTAGCTCACGACTGATACGGCTGAGCGTTTGCTGCATACTAACGAGAGGAACCAGGTGAAATGGCGTCAAGCGTAATACTACTATTTTAGTAGTTATCGCGGTCATCCGATCTTACAATAGATCCGATCTTAGCCGAGTGTACCTTACTCGTACACACAAACAAATCAAGAGTGCAAACTCCTGTGCATGTTATCTATATTGGTATGTAATAGATGTGCTGGTCGATAATTCAGGAATCACATAAAATTAATCAAATTTATCTAAAACAGTATAACGTGAACACTCTCCGCCAAACGACGATACCAATTGAGTCACAAGAGAGCTGTCGTAAGATCTACGTGGACTTAACTGACAACAAATTGTGCGCTGGATCAAGCGGCCACGACGCCTGCTGGGTAAGCCCCAGAATTCTTAGCCAAGTTGCCAATCGCTAACGCTTGGTAGCGTATCGTAGTTTTCCCTCTCTTTCACTCTTTCATATCAATGCGACAAAGACAGTTAGCTGCCTTTCGTGAACGATTGACAATTAAGCGTTTGCAAGTTAGTTTAGCGTTAGCGATTGGCACCTGGGCTAAGCACCCAGGATGCTTAGCCAAGTTGCCAATCGCTAACGCTTGGTAACGTGTCGTAGTTTTCCCTCTCTGTCACTCTTTCATTTTAGTGCGACCAAGACAGTTAGCTGCCTTTCGTGAACGATTGGCGATTAAGCGTTAGCAAGTTAGTTTAGCGTTAGCGTTAGCGATTGGCAACTTGGCTAAGAACCCAGGATGCTTAGCCAAGTTGCCAATCGCTAACGCTTGGTAGCGTATCGTAGTTTTCCCTCTCTGTCACTCTTTCATATCAGTGCGACACAGACAGTTAGCTGCCTTTCGTGAACGATTGACGATTAAGCGTCAGCGATTGGCAACTTGGCTAAGCACTCTGAACATCATCAGCAGGCCTAGATAAGATAACATTCTACAATCGTATACGAAAAGCGATAAGGCGCAGTCGGATTATTCCGAACGCCGGAAATGCTCGGATAATTTTGGGAGGGGAATATTGCTATGATGGATGCGTGATTTTTATATCTTTAGAAATTAGATGACTTTCTAAATTATCCGATTGCACCTTAAATGTATGAGAATATGAGATTTGTACGAAAAGTCACGTGACTATTTCCATTATTATGGTCACGTGATTTATCGCATATCGTATACGATTGCAGAATGCCATCTGGCTAGGCCTGCAGGCCTTGTGTTTCTTGTTTCTGAGCCTCTGGCCTCGCTTGTATCACCTACGCCAATTATTTCTGATATAATCGGATCGAAAAGTGACCAGGGTCGCGTTTTATAAAGTTACAATTTACAATTCTGCTGTATACCTCTCCTTCTAGCCAATATATGCGTACGTTAGAGAGGCAAACAGCGAAATTGTATAATGTAACTTTATAAAACGCGGCTCAGCAGTTAATCTTACAAATTGCATCAAACCAAAGGTCACTCAGAAACCCAGGCACTCATTCCATTCGAAACCGTATTGAGAGGGTTAACGTTTTGAACCGCCTGCCATCGGTAATCCTGAACTGATTTTCTTATTTCACTGTATTTATTTCGGGGCACTCTTATTCTAGTTTTATCACACTTATCACACTATCTTTTTCTTAGCATCAGCCAAAATTGTACACTAAACACAAAACTGCTACCTGTTTTAGGGCGATAGCGGAGGGCCTCTGACATACAACGGTGTACAAGTTGGCCTGGTCTCCTACGGCGAAGGGTGTGGGGTGCAGTCCACAGTGTACACTAGAGTGTCCAGTTACGTCAAATGGATCAGCAAGACCATCATCCAGAATTCTTAGATTGCCTTATTCCAAAATGTAATAATATAATAATCATCTATATTTTACTCCCCTGTGATGTCCTGGTAGGCGACATTAATAACTATGCTTCCCAAATCATCAAGTAGCGCAAAAAATGGTGCCGATATAAGTCCTACAAATGTAGTGAACAATCGTGCCCCTTCGTATTTTCACGGAAACGTCCGAACTAATCTTTCAGGCTCGATTAGCTTCATTTTTCTCCTAAAACCACTAGATTTGCTGAAATTAGGAGAGTTTGTATTTTCACCAAAACGTAGGAGCTAATCTTCCTGGCTCGATTAGCTTCTTTTTTTCCCTTAAACCACTAATCTAGTAATTGGAGTTCGAGGCCAACGAAACTACGACAGATGCGTTATTGTCAAATCCGTCAAAGTGTCTTATGTCATGGTCAAATAAAGTTTTCAGGTTTCCACAACCTTTTTGTTATTTAATTAATTTATTTAAAATAATTCCTAATAAAAATATTATATACCTGTGTAATGTTTGTACGCCTTTTTGTTTAATATGGCTGTCACAACTAGGATTTTCTTAAGAACACGTAAATAACTAAAAACTATTATTTTCTCTTAACTAACATTGATATGACAAAATTGTCTTGTAAAGAACTTAAAATGATAAGAGCCAACGTTTCAAAGCCTATTTTAAAAAGAAGTTGAATTACCAGTGAACACATACGACAGCGTGCCATATTTGTTAAGACAGTAGGTATGGTTAAATTAGTAAGCAGTATAAGTACTCTACTATAATACTATTACTAAGCAGTTTTAGTCCATAATAAGGCAGGGGTGCCTTATTACGGGTTAAAATTATGGAAAAGAAATTTGGAAATGTAAAATGAAAGCATTTTTTGTAATTTATTTTTTATGTGTCTTCTTCATCACTAATACATAAAAGCCGAGAGTCCTTTATAACTCCATCAGTGTTGAGTCCTGAACTTACTGTCACTTATTTTAAGGTTTAAAATGAGTTTGTCACATTTTTGTTGGAACAAAGTTGGTTATATACTCTAAGAGGTACATTTTAAGCATTTCTTTTACAAATTATTTGGGCGTCGTAAAGGCCTCTCGGCAGTCTCGGCTTTTATGGGAATGTACTCGATTTTTACCCAGGATTCAGGAGGATAAGTGATTGTTAGGGAATTATTAGTCTTTACTCTAGCAACATTTGACGTTTTCTATTCACTCCATCACTCACCGGATATCCCCAAATCAAAATATATCATTCAGTCACTCATTGACTCAAAACTTTTACTTTTGCAAACTTTTCAATGGCCGACACAGTGTCTCGCTTCATAATTATTTTAAAATTCAATAATTGTGGTGATTTCTCCTGCCTTATGCATTTTAATTGTTCCTCCGCTTAACTTCAAAGACTAAAGTGACTGACGTGACAAAATCTAATAAGAAAATCAAGATAAGAAGAAAGCAGGCCTGCTCCACGAGGGATCCCTCACAAGTAACAATTACCAAGACTAACAAGGTACTGTCGATTTTCTCCCTTTCCTCTAAGTTTTCATTCTGTTCCTAACATAAAATTTGTTCCTTCGAACCTTATTTGTGAAATTTCGTGTCAAAATTCTAAGTTAAACTTGTACGTAAAACTTTTGTCGGCCATTTTTGCGAAGTCATCTTTGAAATATTCGCCTTACTTTCCCCATAAAGTAATAAATTGTCTGCACACGGTGCATTTTGTTGTCTGCAAGTTGCATTTGTCTTGCTTTAATCTAAATTAAAGTAATTGAGTATCTGCACATGTCGTGTATTTTGTGTCGAAAGTGACTGCATGCAAATGCATTTTGATTTGTCTTACGAAAGTAATTTGTGTCTGCGCGTGTCGCATTTTATGTCATACTTGTCTTGAACGTGTTTGTAATTACGATTCATACGTTTAATTTTCTGCTAGGGCATAATTAAATCCTTTGATCAATCTTTTAGAGGTTGTGAAAATAATAAGTTCGTTTTTTACAAATTTGACGGTGGATTTGTACCTATAATTCTTTAGTTAGTGTTGGTAGAAATGATAACCTTCGTCGATCGATACGTTCATTTTTAGTTCATACCATTCATTTTAGTCTATGCCCGTGAGCGAACTGAGTGAGTGAACTAACTATTGTCACTACTGTCATCTGTCAGTTCGGTTTTCAACTTTGACTTGAATCGTGCGGTTATTTGTTTACGTTTAATTTGTGATGTTTGTCTAATAAATAATAGTCAAAATGAGTGCCGACATTCGATACAAATTAGCAAAACTTCAAGTAGATCTGGTGTATAACGCGTCGGAGTGCGCCAATGATAGCGAATCGAAATTGTTAGAGTTCACGACGCGGTGTAACGAGCTTCTTCAAATAAAAAATGATTTTAAAGAAACTTACGTGTCTGTGGAGGCGGGGAAACGTGCTGGCTTCAATCCCGAAAAACATATGCAAGAATACTTAGAGTATGATACAAAGTTAAACAAAGTAAGTGTTCTTTATGCACAGTTATGTCCAACTGATAACTCGCCGCCGACAAATGTAAACAACTATCAAAATTGCGTGCAGGATATACCACTGCCTCGTATTTCTCTTCCGACTTTTGACGGAGATGTCACTAAATGGACAAATTTCATAAATATATTCAAAAATATTGTTGATGAGAGTTCGACACTCAAGCCTGTGAGAAAATTACATTATTTAATTTCATGTTTATCAGGTGAACCTCTGAACTTGGTTAAACATTTACCACTCACTGATGAGAATTATAGGGTTGCCTTAACCTTATTAGAGAATCGTTTCTCTAATATTCGTCTAATTGCTGACACCCATTTGGAAGCAATTATGTCTCTTCCGACAATAGTCAACATGAAGTCTGATTTAAGGCGTTTTTTAAACTTGTTTAATGAACACTTGGCTGCTCTTCGAGCATTGAAATTTAAACCTGACGACTGGTCATTTATTCTATTACATATTCTGTTAAAGAAGTTACCAATGGAATTACGCGGAAAATTTGAATTAAGTTTAACGGGGTCAGATATCCCTAAATATTCTGAACTTCTAACTTTCTTGGAATGCCAGTGTAAGGCATTGGAAATGTCTAATGCTTTAAAGACATCTGTTAGTGGACCATCTAAACCACTAGCTTTCAAAGGTCAACAACCTAAGCATAATCCAAAAATGGTGATGCATGTCCAAGAAAGTAAGAAGGAAATAAGTTGTAGATATTGCAATCTTGATCATTACATGTATATGTGCAATAAATTCAAGGCTTTGAATATTCAACAGCGTCGAGATTTTTTGAAATCTAAAAATTTGTGCTTTAACTGTTTTGGTTCCCATAAATATCATGAATGTAGCTCATTACATAAATGCAAGATATGTCAGGCTAAGCATCACACTTTGATCTGTGCATCTTCTCCAAATGTTGAGGTTTCTATACCTGCAGTCAAATCTGCTGCTGTCATTGCTGAAAGGTGTGAAGCTTCTGCTTCTATAGATGAAAAAGAATTAAATTCCATTGTTAACAATGCTACATTGAAGTCCTTTCCTAAAAAGGACAGCAAGCTTAACTTGCCACATGTGACTTTAGGTACTGCTAAGGCTCTTGCAGGAAATGGTGATGGACACTTTCAGGCAGTTCGGGTGTTTATCGACCCAGGAGCGGAGTGTTCAATCATCTCTGAGGAATGTGTTCAGCGTTTACAACTCAAACATAACCATGAGCCAGTAGCCATCTATGGAGTAGGACCCTGCTTACCCCATAAGTCACATGGCTTAGCCAATATATTTTTAAAATCAATGACTTCAGACAAACCATTGTTGACTGTATCGGCTGTTGTTTTGAAATATGCGACTCGCAATTTACCTTCAGTCTCTCTGTCTGCGGACATAAAGTCAAACTATCAAAATCTGCAATTGGCAGATGATGACTTCTTCCTGTCTAGGCCAATAGACATTTTACTAGGCGGTGACGTCTATAATGACATTTTCTGTGGTGAGAAGGTGTGGCCTTCTCACAATTTACCGGCAGCTTACAAAACTGTCTTTGGTTGGGTTATCATGGGTAAATCCTCTCAATTCAATGACCCTGTTCCTCATCTGTTGTCACATCATGTGTCATTAGATGATTGTTTGAGAAAATTCTGGGAGATTGAACAGATTCCAGATTTTATACAACCTGATCCTGATGATCAAATTATCGAGGATCATTTTTCGAAAACGGTCTCACGAGATGATGACCACCGATTTGTTGTTCGTCTACCCTTTAAGGGAAATGAAAGTGAGTTGGGTGATAGTCATCAGTTGGCTACTCGGAGACTTTTAAGTTTGGAAAGAAGATTTAAAAAGGATCCTGAACTTAAGTTAGAATATAGCAAGGTATTACAAGAATACCTAGATGAAAATCACATGGAGCCTGTATTTGATCCACCTGGTAGTGGCAAATACTATTTAAGTCATCATGCAGTGACCAAAGAGTCATCTACAACAAAATTAAGAATAGTCTATAATGGTTCTATGCCCACTTCCACTGGCTTGTCTTTGAATGATGTTCTGCACGTTGGACCTAAACTTCAGCGTAGCATAGTGGACATATTGTTACGTTTTCGTCTTCACCCTCTTGCATTCACTTGTGACATCAAGGCTATGTACAGACAGGTACTCGTGCACCCTGAAGATCGCGACTATCAAAGAATTCTCTGGCGTCAACATTCTGATGATCCCATTGAAGAATTTCGTTTAAAAACCGTAACTTTTGGACTTTCTCCAAGTCCATATATTGCGATGAGATGTATTTTGAAACTGGCAGAAGAAGGAAAAGTTACACACCCAGTCGCTAGTCAAATTTTGTCTAATCAAATTTTCGTTGATGATATAGTGACAGGAGCTTCCGACGTTGACAGTGCTCGGGAGATAAGAGCGCAATTGGTCGACCTTCTTCGCCAGGGGTGTTTCGAGTTGCGTAAATGGTCAAGTAATAATAGTGAATTTTTGTCCGACTTGCCTGACAATGTCCGTGAAGGACCATTGTCATTTGAACCTCAAAATGAAGGGTCCGTTAAGGTGCTCGGTGTTAAATGGAACCCAATGTCTGATGCGTTCACGTATCATAGTAGAATTTCAAATACTGGAATGACAAAACGTGCTGTGCTTGCTAATATAGCTTGCATATACGATCCGTGTGGTTGGCTAATGCCTGTGGTATTCACAGCAAAGGCTTTCATGCAACGGCTGTGGCTTTTGGGCATCGGTTGGGATGACCCTTTACCTGTCGACGAACAAACTCAATGGCTCTCGTTCATTAACGAGTTCAGTGAATTGTCAGATATTAAACTGCGCAGATTTGTGTTGCCTGCCGATGGCAATAAGTTAACTATTCACGCTTTTTCCGATGCGTCCCTTAAAGGCTATGCTGCTGTAGTTTACCTACGGGTTGAGAAAACCAACAATGAAGTGGAGGTCCACTTGCTGTTATCTAAATCCAAAGTTGCACCGATTAAAACGAAGATGACTGTGCCACGTCTAGAGCTATGTGGGGCTCTCTTAGCGGCTAAATTAGCCAAACATTGTTCTGAGTTGATTCATCTTGCACATGACATTGTAATCTGGTGCGATTCTAATATTGCATTGTCGTGGATACGCACACCAGTACATCAATTAAAGATGTTTGAAGGAAATCGAGTTTCTCAGATTCTAGCAAACACCTCTCCTTCTTGTTGGAGACATGTACCATCTTCAATGAATCCTGCTGATGTGGCATCCCGAGGTCTCATGCCTTCGGAACTTGGCTCTCATCCTCTTTGGTGGTCGCCACCGTGGCTTCAACAATCACCAGACACTTGGCCGTCTGATGATTCACGACAGCGCAAAACTGTGTTGTCTGATTTAAGTAAAAAACAAGCATCTCCTATCCAAGTAAGCAAGGTCACTTATGACCAGGACTGTCCTGACTTTATGTCAAAATATAGTTCACTTCACACGCTTGTGAAGGTTCAAGGATATTGTCTCCGATTCATTCATAATTGTAGGAATCCTAATTCAAAACGGGTTGGTCCGTTAACGTGTGTAGAATGGCGTACTGCCTTATACTCTTTAATAAAAATTGTGCAAGCTTCAGTCTTCGCCACTGAATTAAAACTTGTTCAAAAGGGATTGTCACACCGAACTAAACTGCGAAAGCTTTCTCCCTTTATAGATTCGGAAGGGTTACTACGCGTGTTGGGTAGATTAAGTTACACCAACCTATCCACACAACGTAAACATCCTGTGATTCTCCCGAAGTCACATCATTTAACAATACTGTTAATAAATTACTATCATGAGCTTTACTTGCACGTGGGTACACCCATGTTATTGTCACTCTTGCGAAAGCAATTTTGGATTTTATCGGCTCGGACTGTTATTAAACAACAAATTTGGAAATGTCATAAATGCTTTAAGGCTAATCCAAAACCTGCAGACTATCTAATGGCTGATTTACCTCCATCGAGACTAGCTCCCTGTCGACCCTTCTCGAAGGTTGGAGTAGACTATGCCGGCCCTTTTTCTATAAAAACCAGTAGATTGAAACGTGCTCCAATTGCTAAAGTATATTTGTGTATATTTGTCTGCATGGTCACGAAAGCTTGTCATTTGGAGTTGGTGTCAGACCTTTCTACCGACTGTTTCTTAGCCTGTCTAACACGCTTTGTCAGTAGACGAGGGTGGTGTACTGACATATACTCCGATTGTGGAACCAACTTTGTTGGAGCCAACAATCACTTGAAAGAACTCTATTCCTTTTTAAAAGGGAATATTGAACATTCTGATGTTCAAAATTATTTTCTCAAACATCAGCTTCGGTGGCACTTTAATCCCCCCTCAGCTCCAAACATGGGAGGACTATGGGAAACGGCCGTACGGTCTACAAAACTATTATTAAAACGCGTAATAGGTGAGACCATCTTTACTTTTGAGGAAATGGCAACTCTATTTTCAAAAATCGAATCTATTTTAAACTCTCGACCTTTATGTCCAATTTCTGATGACATTAATGAAATAGACGTTTTGACACCAGCCCATTTCCTTGTTGGGGATAATATGGTATCGTTACCAGAATATGAATTTCATGCAGAAAAGCCTAACCGATTGTCTCGTTGGCAATTTTTACAAAGTTTAACCCAACAGTTTTGGCGGCGTTTTAATGTAGAATATTTGCATCATTTGCAAACCCGCTCTAAGTGGTTTAAACCATCAGAAAATCTTAAAGTTAATGACGTAGTACTTATCATAAACGAAAACACTACTCCTTATTGTTGGAAGTTGGCACGCATCGTTTCCTTGTCGCCAGGCAAAGATGGTGTAGCACGTGTAGCTTCTTTGAAAACTAGTACAGGCAATAATTTAGTTAGACCAGTATCTAAACTTTGTCCTCTTCCTTATCAACACTGACTAAATGTAAGAAATCTATAACTCAGTTTAACATAATTATAAGTTTCTTAGCAATAATATATTTTCTTGTGCTCTGGCAGATAATTCTTAGTTTACATTAAGAAATCTTGGAGATTTCTTCCCGGGCAGTATGTTAGGGAATTATTAGTCTTTACTCTAGCAACATTTGACGTTTTCTATTCACTCCATCACTCACCGGATATCCCCAAATCAAAATATATCATTCAGTCACTCATTGACTCAAAACTTTTACTTTTGCAAACTTTTCAATGGCCGACACAGTGTCTCGCTTCATAATTATTTTAAAATTCAATAATTGTGGTGATTTCTCCTGCCTTATGCATTTTAATTGTTCCTCCGCTTAACTTCAAAGACTAAAGTGACTGACGTGACAAAATCTAATAAGAAAATCAAGATAAGAAGAAAGCAGGCCTGCTCCACGAGGGATCCCTCACAAGTAACAATTACCAAGACTAACAAGGTACTGTCGATTTTCTCCCTTTCCTCTAAGTTTTCATTCTGTTCCTAACAGTGATGAAGACGACAAATAAAAAATAAAATACAAAAAATGCTTTCATTTTACATTTCCAAATTTCTTTTCCATAATTATAACCAGTAATAAGGCACCCCTGCCTTATTACGGGTTAAAACTGCTTAGTAATAGTATAGTATAGTACTTATACTGCTTAGTAATTTAACTATACCTACCATTTAATCTATGTGTAGTTAAATTGCTGTACCAAATGTTATTAACACCTGAGGTGATACCAGCGCAATGCCAACTTTGTTACTAATAATTACGGATAATTAAGTTTTCTATTAAAATATCTTATATTTACGTGAAAATAAGTAAATAATATTGTTTCTATAAATTAAAGAATTAAAATTACCAATAAATAACATATCTCAACGTCTGTTTTTAGAAAATAAGGATTTACTATTGTAAGAACATTTCATTGTTGTGGCAACATTTTCGTAGATTCTTTGGCCTCGAATTCCAGTTACTAGATTAGGTTTGCCGAAATTATGAGAACATGGGGAAATATTTAACCTCTTTATTATATCAGGTTTAGAGCTGTTTGCTGAATGTGCATTTTGAGGGTAGATACTTATAAATAGTATCTTTGAATCTAATGATGCTTTCGTTGGAGTGACAAAGACAAATGTGCAATTCTCAAAAACTTTGTACGATTGGATCACGTTTTTAATATAGATAAAAATTGGTAGGCTGCTAGAGTCAATACTGAGCATGATCCACCACATTTGTCCCAGGAAGTTTGCATGAACTTTTCCATTTTTAGAACCAGTTTTCTATATATTTTTGGTAATGAAAAGGGAACGTGTCTTACAAACATTTTGGGACATTTTAGGACAGTGCATCTTGCTCTGCATCATTGACAGCCAAACAATGTACAAACTTTCTGAAAAATTCTACAAATGTCGAAGTTCGGGGTAGCCAAGGCCTGCTTAAGGTGCATGCAGACCAAAAGAGCATTCGCTGTTCTATCCCTCCCTCTACGAAATCAACGAATCACGTTTCGTGTAACGATTGAATTTCGTAAAGTATGGGGATAGAACAGCGAATGCTCTTTTGGTCTGCATGCACCTTTACCAAGCAGCAGCAAAAGCATGGCAATAGCGCGCTCGACTGGCTGCCTGATCGGATAACAAACACTACGGGCGGAAATATGTAAAATTGTGTGTAAACACGAAACACCCCATTTCCATCAGTAACGAGATTTGCGGAACGCCCACGTGATTTTGAGGATTTTATAAATAAATTGCAATGAGATTTGTAGGCTGTAAAAATAATTGTATATGTAAATTTGAGGTAGACAAAACAATATTGATTTAGCAATACTGATACATGTTTTACAGATGAATCACATACATGGAGAAAGGAGGTAATTTATTATTATCCTGACGTTTCGGTGTTGACTTTAGACCAATCCGCATTGTTTGAAGACGAAAGTCTTTAATCAGTGTGTGTTGCCAGTGATGACATACGGTACTGAAACGTGGCCGCTTACAATGGGCCTCATAAGAAGGCTCAAAGTCACCCAAAGGACAATGGAGAGGGCTATGCTAGGAGTCTCTCTGCGTGATCGGATTAAAAATGAGACCATCCGCAGCAGAACCGAAATAACTCTCCGAATCGCTAAACTGAAGTGGCAGTGGGTGGAGCACATTGCGCGTAGAACCGATGGCCGTTGGGGCGGGAAGGTTCTTGAGTGGCGGCCACGTACCGGAAGGCGTAGGGTGGGTAGGCCTCCCACAAGGTGGACTGATGACCTGGTGAAGGTCGCAGGAGTCCGCTGGATGCGGGTGGCGCAGGACCGGTCATTGTGGCAATCTTTGGGGGAGGCCTATGTTCGGCAGTGTACGTCTTTCGGCTGATATAGAATAGAATAGAATAGAATAGAATAGTATTTATTCAGGCAACACATCATAATATAGGTATACAAAGACATTATAGTAATAAAAAAAACTTAGGTACATTATAATTATAATTAATAAACCATGAAAAGAACACAAAACAAAGAGTTACAGATGTGAAGCTGAAATGGTCTCCACTCAGCAATGCAGCTGACACGACTGAGCGATGTCAACGGCGCTGGTATTCTGTGGAGCCAGCGAGGTGTGCAGGACAGCACAATGCGCAACCAGCATATGTTATGTCTTAGTAAATTGAGAAAATATACATAGGTACATAAATACAAAGCTATTTCAACTAAATAGAAAATAGACTTAGGATTTGACAATGCCACTCTCCGATATGCGTGGGTACTTAACATTTATATATTTAGGTGTAAGAGAGGGTAGCGTTGATTCCTCGGTGTGACCCGATAGCGTTAGACATGGACTTACGGTTCCACGCGTTACCTACTTAAGAAAAGGCTATACAGAATGATGCCCACAGGCAGCAACACCTTGTTGGGCCAATAGGTATATTTTTAGCTTGGACTTGAACCCACTAACCGTAAGGCTGTCCCAAAATGGCAGCGGAAGGTTGTTCCAGCACTTCGTAGCAGCATAACGGAAACTGCCACGAAATGTAGCGGTATTGTGCCGTGGGAAAATCATTCTGGGATTACGCCTGACACATGATGATGATTAGACTAATGGTGGCAGTTGGCTGCCGAGAAATTCCAACCTCCAACACCTTTATTATCTTGACGATAGCTTAGCACTTAGCACATGATTGGTACGTCAGTATGTCGCCGCGAGATAGATTTTCCATCTTTTACTAACTGTATCAGTAAAAAAAGGATGGATAGTTTATCTCGCGGCGACATACTGTCCCAAACGATAGCACAATAATAAATTATAATGTAGGCGATTAAGTCCCGACAGTATACTCGCCATCATATACTCGTATATCGGCGCGATCTGGGTGCTCGCAAATATCTGAACAGGCTTCTATTATCATGGCGTTAAGGTGCATTTAGATCAAACGAGCATTCGCTCATTCTGTCCCCCACTCTACGAAATTCGTTCGTTACACAAAACGTGATTCGTCGAAAGTCGTAGTTAAAATACGAGTAGCAATTATGAAAATTTTAAATCTAAATCAATAGAGTTGGTAAAATTAACATTTACATAGGTCGAAAAAGACGGGATCGAATATACTTATATCCATAGTCTCCTAAGCAATAAGTATCTATTCATATTTTACATATTTTTACTGAAAGAAAAATATAGACGACAGTATCGAAACGAAATTTCATTATACATAGATACTATTTCATTGTGGGATATATTCCTAGATAATGAGCAAAATTGCACATTGATAACCTTAGGAACTCCACAGAAACCTTTTAATTTACAGTGCTTCTTCATAAAGTTCAATTGCAGATTTATTCCTACGATTGGCGTGGGTATCGACAAAGCAGAATTAATTAAAAACCCACTCTAAAAACTCTTACGAACATAATTATTCGCTATTTTTCCAATAAACCCACTTGGAATATTTTCTTCTTCAAATAAAGAAGATTTGATGCACTCCTGACTAATTGGACATTGAAGCGTCTAATTATATTGAATTTGATTTATTATAAATGAAACTTGGATAGAAAAAATTAAAAACAACATGTGATTAGCGCGGATCTTTACATACCTATTCAGATTAGTTCAAGTTCGTAGAAGTTTGCCTAACACGATAAGATAATCGAATCTTTCTGCATCTCTTGGTCATATAATATTCTATGAAAGAAATCTATTCATAAGTAATACAATTGCCAGCTGGAGCGGGCAGGGTGCAGTATGAGTGCAGGGTGGGTTGCAGCATACATTTAGATATCATTTTTGACCCTGGTCACTACAATTCTGATGGTACCTGATCCTACCCATAAAAACACAGGCCTTATTGAGGTTACTAGTGACTCGGTGGAATGACGAGTACGTCATTTTAATAATAAATACCTATGGTACGGTATTTTTTCTGTTGAAAGAAAACATCTGAGAAGAGAGTGGTAAAGTCTAATATGGGTTCAACTCAAATATTGTCTCCGACTAAGTATTTCTCAACTGAGGCAGTACAGATTACATGTTTTGTCAATTCTTCATTTACAAATAATTGTGAGCAGCTTACTAATAACTTTCCCACTTTGTCACTTGCCAGAAGGGGCAAGACATTTAATTTGCATAAAAATATTACTCGTACAAAACACTTTCTTCTTTATAGTCAAGCGGCAATCTGGGACATTTTTACTAAAACAACCCCAACTAGGTAACTATTCTCGTGAAAATAATTACCAATATTATGTTATTTTGATAAGTACCTACCTATAATGTAATGTTACTTATGACTTGTATGAGAATAGATACTAATAGGTGCTCGTTTAGCGATAGCAATACCATCCTGTTAAGACGTTGGACGTAATCAATATTCTGTGAAAAGTTTGGATACGCAAGAAGCTGTTTTCAGAAGCGATATTAGTGTATCTTTGCTGGGATGATTGATTATGTCTGGAAAAATGCTTAGAAATATACTTTTTAGGCTAGACAGGCTACTAAAGACATAACTCATGACACTCCGAAAAAATAACAATTACCTACACAGTAGGGCGATTTGAGAATTTTGAAGTCTTGAAATCAGTGGTGTGATCTCTCATCAAGTAAAGGCATCAAGTAAAGGCCACAAAGTCGTCAATAATAGCTCACGTGCCTTTAATTTCCGAACAAACAGAAAAATAATTCGTTTTAAAACCAACGAGAACTATGTTCCAGTGAGCTTTGAGCTTGAAGTGAGCGAATATTGAATTTTGAATGCTCTATGTCAGTAGTAAAATAATACTCGGATCTTTTTATGAACAATATTTGAGTAGCAAAATCGAACTATACGTTACGCCTTCTAATGTTTTATATAATGGACAGGAAGCTTTAGGGGTTACTTCACAAATAAGTATCAAAATGATGGACTTGCTGGAAATGGTCTTGGTTGTACCTACACCTACACGTGTCGATCTGAACGATGCCGACGGCTGGCTCAAACGACGAACTTTATGTTATTTCAGTCTAGCCCTTCCTAAATATAGAGGGCAGAGCGAAATGACAAAAGTTTCGATGTTTATCTTAGGCTTCGTTGGACGAATCGTAAAAACCCACACATGTGTAATTATAGTTGCCTACAAGTTGATAAATATAAGAGTATGGATAGTGTATAGGTTCCTATACTTAATGAAAGCGCTATGATGGACCATTTTTTTCAAAGTTGACCCCTGCATTTTTTTTAGTAACTTTTAATATGATTTCCTCTCAGAATCGTGAGCTCTATCGATCCTGATAGGAGAAATTTCCACGTAGAACCGAGAACCGAGGGCCGGAAAGGTTTTCTAGTGGTGGCCAAGTACCGGAAGGCGCAGCGTGGGTAGACCTCCCACAAGGTGGACTTAAGACCTGGCGAAGGTTGCAGGAGTCCGCTGGATACGGGTGGCGCAGGACCGGTATTTGTGGCAATCTTTAGGGTAGGCCTATGTTCAGCAGTGGACGTCTTTCGGCTGATATGACGATGATGATTCTTCCAATTCTACTTATTCAAATTTGCGCCAGTGCAGTGACACCATGTTGTCAGGACGTAAATAGTATGTTTGTTTCTTTTTGTAGTTATTTTTGAAACATTATTGAAACATTTTTTTTAACGTTTGTTTTAATTAAAAATATTACATAGACCTCTTTAACGGTCCATATAATGTTACAAGCCGCATGTAGGTTTACTAGGTACTTAAAAGTGTTGTAAGTATGAGTTTTTTGTATGAGTACAATTTTTACCGATGTCTCATCATCAGCCTATGATAGTCCACTGCTGGACGTAGGCCTCTCCTATTAACTACGCGTATAGACGCATTAGGAGGTAAATGCCCATAATCGCCACGCTGGGCGTACTCAGTAATGTGTCCACTGTGATGATGCTGCTGCCATCAATATTTTATCAAATAATGGTCAGTGATACTTCAATCCCTTAGTCAACTGACCGATGTCTAAGTGAAACTTACTTTTAAATGTACCTACTTGCTAGCCTCATCAAGTCACGTTAAGAGATCGGCCCGTATTAAATGTAGGTACAAAATATGCATAAAATATGCAGCTAGGCACATCCTTTAATTACAGCATCTGAAAACATCTCATTGAAAGCGTCCATTGTGCTTCATACTTTGTTGGGCGCGATTGTTAAGTAAATTATCCCTGAACAAAAGCCAACACTGTTCATTTAAGGTAAGCAGAATTAACTTACGTAAAAGCCTTAAAACTCAGTAGGTACTTTAATAAATATGGGTGCCGCTTACAAACAATGCTGATCCATTTATTACAGTAATCTGGAGAGCTTTAGAAATTTTTAATATGGGGATGGCAGGAAAATATGGCAGTTTAGTCAAAGCTATTCAAAGCATACGCGACCAGTTTTGAGCATCGTAGTGACCTAGTGGTTTACTTGAAAATATAAAGTTATATGGTTAACGTTCTGAAAAATACTAAAATCTGCATTCAGGTGATGTTTTAAGTGATTTATCCTCGGAATTTTATAAACCATATTATTATAACTGACATAATTATTATACGTCCTCCGTTCTGAGGCCCTACCGCGAACCACAAACGAAGTGTTGCCTCTGTCTCGCACATGTGAATTCGTACGTAAGCGTGACTGAGAGGCAACACTTCGTTCGTGGTTCGCGGTAAGGCCTCTGTTCTATCTTCTGTCAATCTTATCTTCATCAATCAATCAATCTTATCTTATCTTATTCAAGTGGGAAAATGAGAGTCGGACCATAACGTTTCTATATATTATGTACTAACGTAAGTTATTAGTTTTTGAATTATAATCGGAATTAATATACAAGATGACATCTGAGTCGTGGAGCAAGAGTGAAGAAGGTACTAGGGACTATCACGCCGAGCAACTTTATCTATGGAGACACCTGCTAAAAAATCTCCTAATTATGATTAAGTAGGTATCAGTTTACACCTCAGCGTTTATGCATATTAACCTGATGCGTTTATACGTGAGGCCCATGTCCAGTAGTGAACTGAGCTTATGCTAATATTATGATATAAAAATTCAACGGATATACAACACAAATTCTATCAATTCCATTTTTTTCCAAAGTCTACAAGAAAATAGACTCTGAGTTCTGGATTCAGCTCGTTTAAAAATAATTAACGCTTCCCGCTACAGTCATTTCCGACACGCATTTTCCACAGATTGCCTCCGCTTATTAAACTTAATATAAAAAGATCGTAAGCGTCGCTTAAAAGATACACTGTTAAGATTTCTTACGAAACACCCAACGGGCATTTTCCTCTACGAGTATGTTTGGAAGAAACAAGTCTTTTTTGGCAGTTAAAATGGGGTTATATAACGTCTCATTACTGCAAATGCCTGCTATCTACACAAATCTAGGTTTTGGCAACATAATTTTTTTTTATCTTGATAATTGAATGCATTATCGAATAACGCAATACGTGCACGTAACTGGATGCTTAGCCAAGTTGCCAATCGCTAGCGCTTGGTAGCGTATCGTAGTTTTCCCTCTCTGTCACTCTTTCGTATTAATGCGACAAAGACAGTTAGCTGCCTTTCGCTTACGATTGACAATTAAGCGTTAGCGATTGGCAACTTGGCTAAGCACCCTGGTATTTGCAACACGTGTAACGTGTACACGTACGTGGCATTTGTAGTAATAAGACGACTATGTTTGGTCTGATTTTTCAATACTCAGTCAAAAGTATCCGTTAGGTACCTAAAAGTATTACCATTTTTGGAATAATCGTTTTCTAGTTTTTATTGTACCACTTTGTTGGCATGATTAATATGTATATCTGTTCTGTACCAGATTGCAGATTTCTAGTATTAACGACGACTGAGCTATGCTGCGGACAGACGGACAGACGGACATGGCGAAACTATGAGGGTTCCGTTTTTGCCAGTTGGCTACGGAACCCTAAAAAGGATAGAGCTAACATTTACTAGACAGAAACTGTCAAGTAAATGAACTGTCAGAACTGGGGATTGAAAAATCAGTACAGTCGACCTAATAATAACCGAGGGCTATAGGTATATAAAAGAGGGTACATATGAGAAAGATCATACTGAAGTGATAATGGACTGGTTAATTTATTGTACATACTGGAAATTTGAAGATGAGGATTTTATGACGATTCGGTTTTGGAATAAACGGGTATACAAGTTTTGCACATATACAATAACAATGTCAACAAAAGAATAAAATACAAATAACCAAACGGATGGCCAAAACGGAAGACCAGCGATGGCTCTGCTGGCAAAATGCTGAGCTTTGGCCATTTCGAGACAAAAAATCGTGTTTACTGTTTTATTTTGTTTCTACTGTGTCTCGAATAAACGTTTTTTCTTTCTTTCAAATAAAACTTACCTAGCACTGCCTACTTTGCGTCATGTTCCGGTTTACACTAGTTCATATAAACTTGTTTATCGCCCTTGAAACACCCTACTATATCATGAACACTAAAGTCTAACCCCCTTAAGTTAAGTAATGTTTGTCCCTTTCAGTCTCCTCAATATGTCTGTAAGATGAAAGGAGACAAACAATACGTAGCAGCTTGTTAAGTGACGTTTATAAATAAAGAGGTAAATATAATTCCACCATCTACATATACTCTGTTTGGTTTGGTGTTTAAAAAAAGCAGGTAAACAATCTTGCCGTATATCTGTATTGAATACTACTACGAGTAGAAAATAAGTTTTAGCAAATATACATAATATAACAAGGAAATACAGTGATTTACATTGTTTTTGATTCATTAAGTACCTAGTTTGGATTTTTATGTGCATTTTTCAATAAAAAGATACTGCAAGATTGTTTACCTTTTTTTAAACACTAAACCAAACAGAATTTAATTCTCGCCACTATTACATTCGTAATTTCACTCGGATATAAATCCAGGGTGTTATCGTAAAAAGGGCCTCTCAGGCGCTGAGGACTCGTTTAATCGTCGAGGCCAATTACCCTGACCGGAGGCTGTTGCTATCGCTTATGCGGCTATAGACTTAGATAGACCAGTATTATTGGGCACAAACTATAATTGTGGATCATCATCATCATTGGCCGTGTGGTGACGGCAGTAAGAATTTGTCACCACCCCAACTCCTCCCGTGGGTGTCGTAAAAGTCGACTAGGGGATTAAAGTGTCACTGACCATTATTTGATAAAATATTGATGATGGGCAGCAGCGTAATTATAGTGGATACATTACTGCGATCGCCAATCCGTTTGCCCAGCGTTTCGATTATGGGCATTTACCTCCTAATGCGTCTATACGCAAAGTTAATAGTAGAGGCCTACGTCCAGCAGTGGGCTATCATAGGCTGATGACGTGATGTGATGCACCTTTATAATTAAGATAAGAGGTTTTATCACCTTTTTTTCATTACCTTTTCGAATTGACCGTACCTATTACTATAAACGTTTCGTGAATATCCACGCCGGGTTAACTGGTGCCTCAAATTGTGAGGCACCAGAGTGCCACGAAACCTAATACAACCGTAAATTGTAACCCTTCGTTTCTGCGGCCTTAGTGCTTAACAGTAACTACTGATTTACTTTTCTCTAGTTAATTTAGGTAAACGTCAGATGCTCGATATTTGGAAGGAAAATATTTGTTTCATAATATTAGGTCATTACCTATGAAATGGTTTTTGTGTTTTGTGAAAAGTCTATTTTCCGTACTATGACTTTGGTGTGTATTTTTTTGATGTCAAAATCTAAACCAAATTTTCCAATAATATTAGACACTTCTAAGGCGTGTTTTGTACACTCATTAAGTCATTATCTCTATTTCATAAAACAAGGTATCTAAATATAGCACATTTATTTATACTTATACCAAACATATGAACCGACAGCATAAATTATGGCAAGAGTTAGTAGTTTTTAGACCTTATTCTTGAATATTAGGCAGTGGCGTAGGGATAGAACCGGCGTAGATTATTTATTTTGTCTCTTGTCTTCATTCTGAAAATATTTGTAATGAATAACTAGCTTAATTTGCAAATTTTGTATGTACATCCACCCTTAAAATTTATTGTCTGTGGCTTAGTAATTTTTCTTTGGTGGGTAGTTTTGTACTTATCTTTCTTATTTTGATGGAGGTAGATCTATCAAATTTCCTCCATTGTCAGTCATCCGCAGACCACGAACCCTGTAAAGTGTTCGAAACGTCGGAATGAAGTTAAAATTAGTTAATATACGCGAGTTTAATCCGTTTTCATAGTTTTATTTCATGAGTAATCCTCGCGGTAACCGAAGAAAATATCTTGAATATTACTTAAAGAAAAAAACAAATAGGTATTAATTAGTGTTGAAAAACCTTTTTTACTTCTCATGCTCAAAAAGTGCACCTTTATGTCGTGCGTAGACGACATAAAATCGCATGTTATGGTCTAGAGCATAAAATTAATTTTGTTTTCTAAGGCTAAGGTAATCGGTCCAAACAGCCAAACAGTTAAAACATTGCACAATTTTATTGAGCAATAAAATAGTGTAGCTAACAAAACTTGTTATAGTATTTTACTTATATAAAGTACAATATTAGAATTTTTTTTTTCTGTTATTAAATTGAGTCAATCACATTAAATAGGTATCGATTATTGTTCAAAAATGCTCCGAAATGTTTGACTTGGCAGAAAACGGAGCAACTTTGATCACAGGTTGAATATTAAAAAAAATATATTTGGCGGGTATTGGTTTTAAATTTTTCTTCTTACGCTTTATAACAACTCCGTTGTGTTAGTTACAGTGAAAATGTGTTTGTGTTTTACTTTCCTGGCAAACGAAGTGAAAAGTAGAGTGTACAACATTGGCATAAATGTAAATTTTTACCCTCGTCTACTATTTTGGCCTTCGCTTCGCTGAGACCAAAAAATTGACTAGGTTAAACATGGGTCACTTTATTCCCTTGCTGTACAATCTACTATATATTACGCCACTGCGCACTGTTGAAAACAAAAAATTAACCAACTGAAGTTTAAGACCAAAAACGCTAATTTCATAGGTAATGTCCCAATATTACGGTAATTTTAAAATTTTATGTTCTAGATAGGACATCTCACTTGATTAAGCAACTACAGGTATTCACTCCAATAAAATTTCGCCATCACATGAGTCACATACCTAACTCCTTCGCAGTCGGTACTTAAACATTTACGTGGAACATTCTCTAGAATGTTCCTAGTATCTATACTAGGCAAACATTACGCAAGAGGTTATAAAACTCGGTCTGTGACCCTTCGAGCTCGGAGCTTCACGCTAAATTTAATTATCTACAGACTATTCTTTATTAGGTATGCTATCCTAGTACTTTTTACCTTCTTTTTCGAGATGTACAGTAAAGGAAATTCATGTATTTGGTAGTAGTCACAGTCACAATAAAATATGAAAGTTGATAAGAGTCGCTTGATATTACCTAATGAAATAGTAAGAAACGGTATACAGAAATCAATTTCCTTATAGGTAACTCGGCATTTCTTTAAAAAAATCATAAACATTTCCTTTTGATCTATGAGTTCTATGACGCTGTACGTATAAATTATTACGATATATGTGCGAAAAAAATGTAGTTCGACAACTTCGAAACGAGTCACACGTGTATCGTACGATGATTTTCAGTACAGATAGCCCTCCGAAGCTTCTACCTGACAATAAATGAACCACTTCTCACACTAGTTTGTGAAAAAAGCACCACGTACTGAAAATATTATATGACGACACACGCAATATAATTTATATTTATAGAATAATACCACATAATGAGGGTCACACACAAATTGGGATCCCTCAAAATACATTCAAATTTAAACAAAATTCCTTGATTATCCATCGCGGCGAAGGTGTGAAATAAAGCGACTTTGAATCTACCCTCATTTAAAATTCAAATTGGCCATCCCGAAATGGCCGATGTGACCTCTGAATAGAAGCAAATTACTTTAACTCGAATTTGAAAATTATATTAACTACGTGGATTTTTATGGAATTTCGTTCAGATATTTACTCGATATGCCGTGTGGTCACGGCAGCAGTAAGAATAAATTTGTCACCATCCCAATTCTTCCCGTAGGTGTCGTAGGAGTCGACTGAGGATCATTACTATTCTAGGCCCTTCTTGTCATACAAAAGAAACTTTAAAAGGTGATCGCCATTACAGTATATACCTCCCAACGTGAATATCCTCTAAAGTCTAAACAGTAAGTAAGATTAAAATGAAATTGATATAGAGCAAAATCCGTTTCACTATATTTTACTCAACCAAGTGATGTAGGTACCTAGTGAGTGTTGTGCGCAACCCCCTTTGTGACAAAAGTAATACTGAGGGTAGATCTTTCCTTGCATCGGCCCCGCCACCACCGCCCGCGGCCAGTACCCGTTCTAGCAGGGCGCAGGCCCACAGTACGCATCGGGCTTGGGTCGAGGGTGCTCCGGACGAGGACCCTCTTAATGGGTCGAAACATGTCGAGCAATCATTGACTTAATACGTGAGTACGGTTCGATAATATTTTACTGAAGTAAAAGTTGTACAGTCGACGTCAAAGATATATTTACAATTGAAAGTTACAAAAATATCCTTACATTTAAATAAGTTGTCATATAATGTGACAAATACTTGTTTAGATGATATATTACAGTTTATTATTTTCACTCACTGTACCCAAAATATGTTTACACTACTTCATCCATGGAGGTTGCCACATTTGCTGAATAATATTCATTTACGCAACAAGTTACATAATGATATTTACACTCATTGTGCCATTGAAAATAAGATGTGAAGCTCCATTTTAATGTTTACGCTCAACTGTATATTGACCATTATTCATCTCCTGCTGCATAAATTTCTTTACAAACAATCAAAAGCGGTATTCTAATTTCAAATAATGACAATCATCGAAAAGAGTACCATACTGTCAAATGATCTGTTTGTCTCATTCGTTTAGATGTGACATCAATTTTAGCTCCGGAACCCTAAAAACGAGGTACGTTTTTAGCTTTAAAAACTATCTTATTTCATAATGTTGTTTATAAAAAAAATAGTTTCGATTCTACTATACCTTCGATTAAAAGACTTATTACAGTTTGGGGTGTTTTTAATAATAAAAAATATAATCGGGTATGCGAGTACATGTAACGTCAAAGGCAAAAAAAAATGATATGACTTCTACCAAATAATCTTAATTACTTCTTATGGTATGGTTATTACCTAAACAGGTTATTAATCCTACATAGAGTACTTTAAAACCGTGTATAGCCACCTAAGGCGTCCCGAACGTCTTGAAGTCGCTGGCCCATAGAACGCACTAAATTTTCACAGTAGTTTAAACCACGGTAGTACTCCCAGAGCTCGTGCACGTGTTCTCTTAAATTTTGTTTATTTTTGACCCTAGATGAGTCCCAGTTCTGGACCATAAGACCCCACATGTTTTCTATGACATTCATGTCCGGGGATTTCGGCGACAATCTTATCAGTTCAATGTCATCTTGCTCATTGATCCACGCTTGAACTAAGTGGGAATTGTGGACTGAAGAGTTGTCTTGCACCAAATATATTTTTTTATCGCCAAATGTAGCTTTTAGTGTTGGTAGCAAGACATCTCTCAGTATTTCTAGGTAATTTTTTGCATTCATGA
>JALPQI010007657.1:15000-40860 GCA_025490895.1 Thaumatotibia leucotreta | reverse complement strand
AAAAACCAAAAAACTAATAAATACAATTAAAAAAAAAGTAAAAAGTCCCTACATCACTAATAATAACAAAAAAATACATACATTACAAGTCATATGCTAGGATTTGAACCCGTAACATAACAACTGATAACAATAAATAGCTGATTAGGGTATATCCGAATTATATAACAAATACATTGCGGCGCGGCGTTGCCGTCGTCAGCATTCTCTTTGCTTTACCGTAATCTGACGAGCTGGCAACAAACGAAACGAGAGGCATAGAAAATTGAAGGTAATCTGAGCATTGCATTCTGTTTCTATTCTACGCTTCAAAACCAAACTCACATAGCGAAATAATAATTAAACTCTTACTAATGGCACTCTATCATTGGCAATAAATAGCTCTCTACTCTGTCCAACATCCAACAAACTCTGTAAGAAAAAAAAGGCTAATACTAATTTTCTCTTATTGTGTCTACATTTTTTGAATTTGCCATTGTGTCCATTCTAAGATCCAAGATGGCGGGAACTTTTTTTGCAATTTTCATCATTATACTCGTTTCCGACAAATTCGCATGTACGTGGAATACGATTTCCGGGTCCATTCTAAAATCCAAGATGGCGGGAACTTTTTTTTTCCAATTTTCATCATTATACTCGTTTCCGACTAATTCGCATACGTGGAATACGATTTCCGGGTCCATTCTAAAATCCAAGATGGCGGGAACTTTTTTTTTGCAATTTTCATCATTATACTCGTTTCCGACTAATACGCATACGTGGAATACGATTTCCGGGTCCATTCTAAAATCCAAGATGGCGGGAACTTTTTTTTCCAATTTTGATCATTATACTCGTTTCCGACTAATTCGCATACGTGGAATACGATTTCCGGGTCCATTCTAAAATCCAAGATGGCGGGAACTTTTTTTTTCCAATTTTCATCATTATACTCGTTTCCGACTAATTCGCATACGTGGAATACGATTTCCGAGTCCATTCTAAAATCCAAGATGGCGGGAACTTTTTTGCAATTTTCATCATTATACTCGTTTCTGACTAATTTGCATACGTGGAATATCATTTTTGGGTCCATTCTAAGATCCAAGATGGCGGGAACTTTTTTGCAATTTTCATCATTGTACTCGTTTCTGACAAATCGCATACGTGCAATACGATTTCCGGGTCCATTCTAAGATTCAAGATGGCGGGAACTTTTTTTTTGCAATTTTCATCATTATACTTTTTACTGACTAATTCGCATACGTGGAATACGATTTTCGGGTGCATTCTGAGATCCAAGATGGCGGGAACTTTTTTTTGCAATTTTCATCATTATACTCGTTTCCGACTAATTCGCATACATGGAATACGATTTCCGGGTCCATTCTAAAATCCAAGATGGCGGGAACTTTTTTTTTTACAATTTTTATCACTATACTCGTTTCCGACTAATTCGCATACGTGGAATACGATTTCCGGGTCCATTCTACAATCCAAGAAGGCGGGAACTTTTTTTTGCAATTTTCATCATTGTACTCGTTTCTGACTAATTCGCATACGTGGAATACGATTTCCGAGTCCATTCTAAAATCCAAGATGGCGGGAACTTTTTTTTGCAATTTTCATCATTATACTCGTTTCTGACTAATTTGAATACGTGGAATATCATTTTTGGGTACATTCTAAAATCCAAGATGGCGGGAACTTTTTTTTTGCTATTTTCATCATTGTACTCGTTTCTGACTAATTCGCATACGTGTAATACGATTTCCGGGTCCATTCTAAAATCCAAGATGGCGGGAACTTTTTTTGCAATTTTCATCATTGTACTCGTTTCTGACTAATTCGCATACGTGGAATATCATTTTTGGGTCCATTCTAAAATCCAAGATGGCGGGAACTTTTTTTTTGCAATTTTCATCATTGTACTCGTTTCTGACTAATTCGCATACGTGGAATATCATTTTTGGGTCCATTCTAAAATCAAAGATGGCGGGAACTTTTTTTTTGCAATTTTCATCATTGTACTCGTTTCTGACTAATTCGCATACGTGTAATACGATTTCCGGGTCCATTCTAAGATCCAAGATGGCGGGAACTTTTTTTGCAATTTTCATCATTGTACTCGTTTCTGACTAATTCGCATACATGGAATATCATTTTTGGGTCCATTCTAAAATCCAAGATGGCGGGAACTTTTTTTTTGCTATTTTCATCATTGTACTCGTTTCTGACTAATTCGCATACGTGTAATACGATTTCCGGGTCCATTCTAAAATCCAAGATGGCGGGAACTTTTTTTGCAATTTTCATCATTGTACTCGTTTCTGACTAATTCGCATACCTGGAATATCATTTTTGGGTCCATTCTAAAATCCAAGATGGCGGGAACTTTTTTTTTGCAATTTTCATCATTGTACTCGTTTCTGACTAATTCGCATACGTGTAATACGATTTCCGGGTCCATTCTAAAATCCAAGATGGCGGGAACTTTTTTTGCAATTTTCATCATTGTACTCGTTTCTGACTAATTCGCATACGTGGAATATCATTTTTGGGTCCATTCTAAGATCCAAGATTGCGGGAACTTTTTTTTGCAATTTTCATCATTGTACTCGTTTCTGACTAATTCGCATACGTGTAATACGATTTCCGGGTCCATTCTAAGATCCAAGATGGCGGGATCATTTTTTTGCAATTTTCATCATTGTACTCGTTTCTGACTAATTCGCATACGTGGAATATCATTTTTGGGTCCATTCTAAAATCCAAGATGGCGGGAACTTTTTTTTTGCAATTTTCATCATTGTACTCGTTTCTGACTTATTCGCATACGTGTAATACGATTTCCGCGGCCATTCAAAGATCCAAGATGGCGGGAACATTTTTTTGCAATTTTCATCATTGTACTCGTTTCTGACTAATTCGCATACGTGGAATATCATTTTTGGGTCCATTCTAAAATCCAAGATGGCGGGAACTTTTTTTTGCAATTTTCATCATTGTACTCGTTTCTGACTAATTCGCATACGTGTAATACGATTTCTGGGTCCATTCTAAGATCCAAGATGGCGGTAATTTTTTTTGTAATATTTGTCAATGTACTCTTTTTCAACTAATTTATAAACGTGGAACCCTTATTTGGGGTTAATTTAATATCCAAGAGTTTTTATATTTAGCACGTTCTTATGAGTAGCGGAAATGCAGTACCTACAATGAAAAAAAAAAACTGCATAAAAGCTCAAAAAAGGTGCCGCCATTTTGCATCTTACAATTGATGTACTTTTGGGCAGTTTTTATCATTAAAAATACTCCATTTCCAATACATATACGTAAATAACCTTGGATCTTAAATTCGCCCTAAATTCGGGTTCCACGTTTGTAAATTAGTCGAAAATAAGTACAATGATAAAAATTACAAAAAAAAGTTCCCGCCATCTTGGATCTCAGATTGGACCCCAAAATCGTATGGGAATTAGTCAGAAACGAGTATAATGATGAAAATTGCAAAAAAAAGTTCCCGCCATCTTGGATTTTAGAATGGACTCGGGAATCGTATTCCACGTATGCGAATTAGTCGGAAACGAGTATAATGATGAAAATTGCAAAAAAAAAGTTACTGCCATCTTGGATCTTAGAATGGACCCAAAAGTGATATTCCACGTATACGAATTAGTAAGAAACGAGTATAATGATGAAACTTGCAAAAAAAAGTTTCCGCCATCTTGGATTTTTGAATAGACTCGGAAATCGTATTCCACTTATGCGAATTATTCGGAAACGAGTATAATGATGAAAATTGCAAAAAAAAGTTCCCGCCATCTTGGGTCTTAGAATAGAACTAAAAAAGATATTCCCCGTATGCGAATTAGTCTGAAACGAGTATAATGATGAAAATTGCAAAAAAAAAGTTCCCGCCATCTTGGATTTTAGAATGGACCCGGAAATCGTATTCCCCGTATGCGAATTAGTCTGAAACGAGTATAATGATGAAAATTGCAAAAAAAAGTTCCCGCCATCTTGGATTTTAGAATGGACCCGGAAATCGTATTCCACGTATGCGAATTAGTCGGAAACGAGTATAATGATGAAAATTGCAAAAAAAAAGTTACTGCCATCTTGGATCTTAGAATGGACCCAAAAATGATATTCCACGTATGCGAATTAGTAAGAAACGAGTATAATGATGAAAATTGCAAAAAAAAGTTACCGCCATCTTGGATTTTAGAATAGACTCGGAAATCGTATTCCACTTATGCGAATTATTCGGAAACGAGTATAATGATGAAAATTGCAAAAAAAAAGTTCCCGCCATCTTGGGTCTTAGAATGGAACTAAAAAAGATATTCCCCGTATGCGAATTAGTCTGAAACGAGTATAATGATGAAAATTGCAAAAAAAAGTTACCGCCATCTTGGATTTTAGAATGGACCCGGAAATCGTATTCCACGTATGCGAATTAGTCGGAAACGAGTATAATGATGAAAATTGCAAAAAAAAGTTCCCGCCATCTTGGATTTTAGAATGGACCCGGAAATCGTATTCCACGTATGCGAATTAGTCAGAAACTAGTATAAAGATGAAAATTTTAAAAAAAGTTCCCGCCATCTTGGATCTTAGAATGGAACTTAAAAAAGATATTCCACGTATGCAAATTAATCAGAAACGAGTATAATGATGAAAATTGCAAAAAAAGGTCCCGCCATCTTGGATTTCAGAATGGACTCCGAAATCGTATTCCACATATGCGAATTAGTCTGAAACGAGTATAATGATGAAAATTGCAAAAAAAAAAAGTTCCCGCCATTTTGGATTTTAGAATGGACCCGGAAATCGTATTCCACGTATGCGAATTAGTCGGAAACGAGTATAATGATGAAAATTGCAAAATAAAAAGTTCCCGCCATCTTGAATCTTAGAATGGACCCGAAAATCGTATTCCACGCATGCGAATTAGTCAGAAACGAGTATAAAGATGAAAATTTAAAAAAAAAGTTCCCGCTATCTTGGATTTTAGAATGGACCAGGAAATCGTATTCCACGTATGCGAATTAGTCAGAAACGAGTATAATGATGAAAATTGCAAAAATAAGTTGCCTCCATCTTGGATCTCATAATGGACCCGAAAATTGTATTCAACGTATGCGAATTAGTCAGAAACGAGTATAATGATGAAAATTGCAAGAAAAATGTTCCCGCCATCTTGGATCTCAGAATGGACCCGGAAATCGTATTGCCGAGTATAATGATGAAAATTACAAAAAAGCAGCCGCCATCTTGGATCGTAGAATGGACCCGGAAATCGTATTACACGTATGCGAATTCGAAACGAGTACAATGATGAAAATTGCAAAAAAAAGTTCCCGCCATCTTGGATTTTAGAATGGACTCGGGAATCGTATTCCACGTATGCGAATTCGTCGGAAACGAGTATAATGATGAAAATTGCAAAAAAAAAGTTCCCGCCATCTTGGATCTTAGAATGGAACCAAAAAAGATATTCCACGTATGCGAATTAGTCGGAAACGAGTATAATGATGAAAATCGCAAAAAAAGGTCCCGCCATCTTGGATTTTAGAATGGACTCGGAAATCGTATTCCAAGTATGCGAATTAGTCGGAAACGAGTATAATGATGAAAATTGCAAAAAAAAAGTTCCCGCCATCTTGGATCTTAGAATGGAACCAAAAAAGATATTTCCACGTATGCGAATTAGTCAGAAACGAGTATAATAATGAAAATCGCAAAAAAAGGTCCCGCCATCTTGGATTTTAGAATGGACTCGGAAATCGTATTCCACGTATGCGAATTAGTCGGAAACGAGTATAATGATGAAAATTGCAAAAAAAAAGATCCCGCCATCTTGGATTTTAGAATGGACTCGGAAATCGTAGTCCACGTATGTGAATTAGTCTGAAACGAGTATAATGATGAAAATTACAAAAAAAAAGTTCCCGCCATCTTGGATTTTAGAATGGACTCGGAAATCGTATTCCACGTATGCGAATTAGTCGGAAACGAGTATAATGATGAAAATTGCAAAAAAAAAGTTCCCGCCATCTTGGATCTTAGAATGGAACCAAAAAAGATATTCCACGTATGCGAATTAGTCAGAAACGAGTATAATAATGAAAATCGCAAAAAAAGGTCCCGCCATCTTGGATTTTAGAATGGACTCGGAAATCGTATTCCACGTATGCGAATTAGTCTGAAACGAGTATAATGATGAAAATTGCAAAAAAAAGTTACCGCCATCTTGGATTTTAGAATGGACCCGGAAATCGTATTCCACGTATGCGAATTAGTCGGAAACGAGTATAATGATGAAAATTGCAAAAAAAAAGTTACTGCCATCTTGGATCTTAGAATGGACCCAAAAATGATATTCCACGCATGCGAATTAGTCAGAAACTAGTATAAAGATGAAAATTTTAAAAAAAGTTCCCGCCATCTTGGATCTTAGAATGGAACTTAAAAAAGATATTCCACGTATGCAAATTAATCAGAAACGAGTATAATGATGAAAATTGCAAAAAAAGGTCCCGCCATCTTGGATTTCAGAATGGACTCCGAAATCGTATTCCACATATGCGAATTAGTCTGAAACGAGTATAATGATGAAAATTGCAAAATAAAAAGTTCCCGCCATCTTGAATCTTAGAATGGACCCGAAAATCGTATTCCACGCATGCGAATTAGTCAGAAACGAGTATAAAGATGAAAATTTTTAAAAAAAGTTCCCGCTATCTTGGATTTTAGAATGGACCAGGAAATCGTATTCCACGTATGCGAATTAGTCAGAAACGAGTATAATGATGAAAATTGCAAAAATAAGTTGCCTCCATCTTGGATCTCATAATGGACCCGAAAATTGTATTCAACGTATGCGAATTAGTCAGAAACGAGTATAATGATGAAAATTGCAAGAAAAATGTTCCCGCCATCTTGGATCTCAGAATGGACCCGGAAATCGTATTGCCGAGTATAATGATGAAAATTACAAAAAACCAGCCGCCATCTTGGATCGTAGAATGGACCCGGAAATCGTATTACACGTATGCGAATTAGACACGAGTACAATGATGAAAATTGCAAAAAAAAGTTCCCGCCATCTTGGATTTTAGAATGGACTCGGGAATCGTATTCCACGTATGCGAATTCGTCGGAAACGAAAATAATGATGAAAATTGCAAAATAAAGATCCCGCCATCTTGGATTTTAGAATGGACTCGGAAATCGTATTCCACGTATGTGAATTAGTCTGAAACGAGTATAATGATGAAAATTGCAAGAAAAATGTTCCCGCCATCTTGGATCTCAGAATGGACCCGGAAATCGTATTGCCGAGTATAATGATGAAAATTACAAAAAAGCAGCCGCCATCTTGGATCGTAGAATGGACCCGGAAATCGTATTACACGTATGCGAATTAGAAACGAGTACAATGATGAAAATTGCAAAAAAAGTTCCCGCCATCTTGGATTTTAGAATGGACTCGGGAATCGTATTCCACGTATGCGAATTCGTCGGAAACGAGTATAATGATGAAAATTGCAAAAAAAAAGTTCCCGCCATCTTGGATCTTAGAATGGAACCAAAAAAGATATTCCACGTATGCGAATTAGTCGGAAACGAGTATAATGATGAAAATCGCAAAAAAAGGTCCCGCCATCTTGGATTTTAGAATGGACTCGGAAATCGTATTCCACGTATGCGAATTAGTCGGAAACGAGTATAATGATGAAAATTGCAAAAAAAAAGTTCCCGCCATCTTGGATCTTAGAATGGAACCAAAAAAGATATTCCACGTATGCGAATTAGTCAGAAACGAGTATAATAATGAAAATCGCAAAAAAAGGTCCCGCCATCTTGGATTTTAGAATGGACTCGGAAATCGTATTCCACGTATGCGAATTAGTCGGAAACGAGTATAATGATGAAAATTGCAAAAAAAAAGATCCCGCCATCTTGGATTTTAGAATGGACTCGGAAATCGTAGTCCACGTATGTGAATTAGTCTGAAACGAGTATAATGATGAAAATTACAAAAAAAAAGTTCCCGCCATCTTGGATTTTAGAATGGACCCGGAAATCGTATTCCACGTATGTGAATTAGTCTGAAACGAGTATAATGATGAAAATTACAAAAAAAAAGTTCCCGCCATCTTGGATTTTAGAATGGACCCGGAAATCGTATTCCACGTATGCGAATTAGTCGGAAACGAGTATAAAGATGAAAATTTAAAAAAAAGTTCCCGCCATCTTGGATTTTAGAATGGACCAGGAAATCGTATTCCACGTATGCGAATTAGTCGGAAACGAGTATAATGATGAAAATTGCAAAAATAAGTTGCCGCCATCTTGGATCTCATAATGGACCCGAAAATTGTATTCAACGTATGCGAATTAGTCAGAAACGAGTATAATGATGAAAATTGCAAAAATAAGTTGCTGCCATCTTGGATCTCATAATGGACCCGAAAATTGTATTCAACGTATGCGAATTAGTCAGAAACGAGTATAACCCAACTCTGTCAGGTATAACTAGGTACACTCTTCACGCTTCAAGTTCGTCTGTATACTCATTTTCACCCTGTATAATTATGTATGTAACACCCTGTATGTATACGTATGTATCTATCGGATCTATGATCACTTTGTATAACTATAAAACGAAACGAAAGAGCTCGTGATTCTGATTAGAAAAAATGTATAAAAGTCCATATATGGAAAATTTTATAAAACGACAACAAAATAAAAACCCGCCCGTTTGCACCTTGTAAAACACTGTTTTTACAAAATCAAAGATTATGCGCAACAAAAAAATAAAAAAACAAAGTTTGAAAATAAAGAAATAAAAGAACATTTTCAGCGCGTATAGTTAGGATTTGAACTTGGTACCACTGCTTCACAGCCGAACGCATGAACCACATTACCAACCTCTCTATATCGTGGTACGGCAAAATATGCTATGTGTTGCAAGTGATCATGCGTTTCGTTCGTGGCAAGGTAGTGTATACTGTTTCAGAGCCATCTGTGCCAATGGACGAACAACAAAGGTAGTGTATATACTGTTTCAGAGCCATCTGTATGCCATGCTCACGAACAACCGTGGCGCCGTCTAGTAGTGACGACATTTCAGGTGGATGCATTTTAATGTATGGTGCTGATATATCTACTTAAACTAAATAATCTCTGGTGTGACGAATAAGAATGTGCAAAAATCGTTTGTAGCTACTTTAAGGAGGAACTATGAAGATGCATACTTAAATAATTTTTAATTTATTTCATCATCATCATCAGTATTAGCCAAAATAAAAGTCGTCCACTGCTGATTTATATTATCTTCATCTTCGTTGTCACTCTGTAAATAAATTTCTTCTGAGCTCATAGCAATGTCTTCCGAGGCAGTTTCGTGCAAAAGTAGTCATGAATAATTACATTGTCACTTGTTGGGCTTAGTAACGACAACACATTTCCGGGTAGGGCTAACCGTTTTTTCATCTTTTGTTGAGTTGTTGACACATGTTAAAGAAGGGGGTTTGAAGACTCTAAGGCGCGGTGGAATAGGTCGAGTATTGTTGTTTTCCGATCAAATTTTCTCGTGTGGTGTTCACGGTTGTATCGCCAAAATTTATTCCGTGATTCACCAGCCTGTTCCGACAACATTCCTATTGGCAGTGAACTTCGTTGAGCGTCTATGTCTTAATATGTAAAAGTACTATCAATATAGTGTGCAAATCGTCAAGGAGCCATTGCTCAATACCCAAAATTTCTGCAAATATTTTGCGATGCTTATTTGATAGAGCCGTGTGAGCCGTATTTCCGTCATTTGGACGAACAACATCAACACAGTAGCAGAGTCTAGCGTCGTCAGCGTAGTAGCTTCATCTCCTAACATAATATCGGACACTTCCGGAGGCTGAAAAGTGCCGGATATTGCCACAAAACAACCGTAAATTTAAGAATGTGTACAAAGGCGAACACAGCTCTTATCCCTCGCAGGGATCTCTTCCAGCTAACCCTTGATAATATTTAAAAGGATATACAAAACAAAAATAAAGTGAGAGGCAAACTAATACTGTGCACTTAAAATGAGCCAAAAGTTCAAATTATAACATACCAAATCAAAATCACTAAACAAATACGCATCACCTACACCTATACATTTTTATAACACTAATAATATAAATAATGTACCATAGTGAAAAACTACAAGACAACTTATAGTTATATTTTGAAACCCGATTAAGACGCGTTTGTCTTGTCTTTAACCCTTAATTCGATACCGGGTAAAATACTAGACATCCCAAATACAAAAATCTACACAAGAAACCAAAACGCTGAAGCGAAAACTAAGCAGTGTAAGTGTATTGCATAATGATTATTATTCTGAAAAAAAATGTGTCGAGCCAACAGAAACGCTAGTTTGTCATAAATCGCCGCCAAGATACCCAATTGGGAAGGACACGTCGCCCGGCCTAACGTTAACAAATTTTTTTTTCGTAATTTTGTATGATAAGGTATTGTTTAATTTGCACATCTATTTAACTAAATACTTGAAGTACATATTTCTGTTTACTTGAAACTTCTAACTCAGTTCATCAATGAGTTTATTACTTGCAAAGTAGAATGTCTAGTATTTTTCCCATTGGCAACTACGCCATGTTTTATGTTGTTGTTGCTATGTCCAGTATTTTTCCCGTTGCCAATGATACGGTGTTTTAACTACGTCCAGTATTTTTGTCGTTGCCAATGTTGCCGTGCTTCATCAACACATTATAATTTCGAGTAAAACCACTCAAATTAAATGAAAATGGGACACTTTTTATGTAAAAACCAGTACTAAGTGACCTGCAATAACATCTATATCATAATATCGCTATATGGCCATTTTTTTACATACTACTCATAACGACGTAGGTACTAATAACGAAATAGATCTTCGCACTCAATGAGCTTTTGCTGCCCAATATATCAAAGAATTATTATTTATTTTATATATTATTTTTATGTAATGTATTTCTAATAAAGCTGTGTGATTTCAAGTCCAAAAAAAGTTTCCTAGATGCCGAAAACTCAGACGAGGAAGATGCTGCACAGCAGTACAGAAAACAGCATATTTTCAGTGACTCCCAGTATTGATTTTTCATTGGAGTGACTTAATTTATTTTATTTAAGTCCAACAAACATGTAAACAAAAGTCAATCTGAAAAAAGTTTTGCTTCCCGTATGATAAGGACATCATTCGGTTTCGGACATCGCTGTTGATTATGCCATGAGTCAAGTAAACTAAGCCGCTCTAAATGCATTGATTTTACTAAATTGTGAACCTTAATCGTAGAACCTGTGAACTACAAATGGAAAAAAGATACACTGAAATCAAAGGCTGACATAGAACCACGAGAATTTATATTTACCATTTATAAAAACTTATATTATTCTATGTCAGCCTTGAATTTCAGTGTCCCTTTTTTTTTCATTTGTAGTCCACAGGTTCCAAGATATTACAACTTACTTATTGAAATTATAAGTTTTTTAATAAGGATTTTGACATAAAATATCTTGTTTCATATAATATATGTAAAAAAAAATTAAAAATATAATAAACTAAATTAACCGTACAATTGGCAATGGCAAAAATACTGGACGTTCAAGCCCAATACCTATTCACTGCATAGTTGGCAACGTGCAACATACTTGACATATGATTTCTGAAAAACTATCCATAAGGGATTTTTTTTATTAATTTTCTGTTATTTAAAATCATATAAATAGGCATAAAAACTACAGTTTTATGTATTTTTTCAAAAAAAGTGTCGTTGTCGATTTAAGGGTTAAAATATGAGTGATAATCGTGAAAGTTTAAATCAATAAACTTATAGTTAATTTCCCATCAAAAGCTATAGCACCCAAAAACAACGAAATATAAAATAAACCAGCAATAAAAACTTGTTACTTATGACAATTGTTCACGAAACGTCTATTAATATCGAAACGGTATTAATACCTATTGTGGAGGCACAATAATTTTATTTTGAATAGGAAGTGACAACCCTCGTCCGAAAATAAAAAAATCGTAACTCGAAGGTTCCGCGTTATATCTGTTTCGTTTTTTTTGTGATGATACCTCATGTTATGCTTAATAGGATGCCAAAAAAATAAAATGCTAATTTTAATAAACTTTGAAGAAAAAAAATATTTGTCATATAACAGAAATTATTAAATAACCCTCAAAATAATGTTCTTTTTCTCCAATATGCTCGGAAATGTTCGCATTAATGTAGCAAAAACGAAACGCGAAGTACCTTCTTATGTACCAGCTCAAATTAAAAAAAAAGATTTTCATTATTGTACAGTTTTTGCGGCCGCGAAATTGTACTAAAATCCATTAATGTATTGTTTTTTACTTCTTAAAAACTACTTTTGGACTTTGAAAAAAATGCATACAGCCAAATTCTAAAGCCACGACCAAACGCCTGGTCTGGATAGAGCGAGAGACGGCGATCAAATCTATGGCCGTCTCGTTCTATCATGAGTTACAAACGCCTCGGTGTGTCAGGTCGTGTAGGTACGGTTTAATGAAACCATAGATATCGTTACTATTTTTTATGAACGACCATGCATTAAAAAAAAGTTTAGGCGGGAATCATAAGAGATTTTTTCTTTTCAATTGTTATTCAATTTGCAAGAAGAATTACTTAATCGATTGTAATAAATTTTGTTTTATTTCCTTGCATGTTTGGAGAAAAGTCCTATATGTGCCTCGGACGGAAATAGAATTTCGTGGATTCGTATGTAATTGTCGGCCTCAGCTTCGCTTCGTCCGACAAAAAATACTCATCCACGAAATTCGCTTTCCCGGCCTCTGCAATAATGTACTATTTCAGCTGACTTTTAGATTAAATCATAGTAAATGATGCGTGCAAAGAACTGTGTTGCAATGAACTTTAAATATTATGTACAAACGGAGTTAGGTCATTTCTATGGTTTTGGAGGGTCGATTTTTGGAGTATGACTAAATAATTAATATCTCCAAAAATAAATTTAATAAAAAAATATCGTTAAGAAGGATGCTTTTTTTCAACAATTCTAATCGATTTGGAAGATAAACACAGCATGTCCGCAAAATAGCCAAAATAATCCATCGTGCGCTGGTTACACTTTTAGTGACTCCTACGTCCATAATCTAACGTTTCCACTTACCATTAGACGAGTTGTACGCCTATCTACCACCGAAAACAGTGTTGTATCGTTCCTACATGAGACACAAAGTACTAGGCGGTCATGGCCGGCCAGGAGCCCTCCTAGAATGTTCCTCACCTTGGTGTAGTAGGCGACGAGCGCATGTCCGCCCTCGTGGTAGGCGGTGATGGTGTTGGCCTGGCGAGGCTTCTACGATGTTCTAGATCCATCCATACTGTTTTAGAGCGCTCGACCCGGGGCTAAATCAGTCACTAGATAGACTCTGGACAGATATAAATGTCTAAAACACACATGTGACACATGTAGATACGCCTGTAGAGGCGTCCATAATCTACATTAGCCAGTTATATTAGACGGTCTGTGTGTGCTTGTTTGGTACTGCTCTTGTATAAAAAAGTGACTTTAATCATTATAAATCGGATCTGAAGTACCAGGCAATCATAAAATCATAAAATCATTAAACCAACCTTGGTGCAGTAAACAAAACAACTCCCTTCTCTTCTAATCTTCCTCCTAGAGGTCAGCAACACGTTCCTACATGAGACACAAAGTACCAGGCGATCATGGCCGGCCAGGAGCCCTCCTAGAATGTCCCTCACCTTGGTGTAGTAGGCGACGAGCGCATGTCCGCCCTCGTGGTAGGCGGTGATGGTATTTGCCTCCTCGTCCGGCAGCCGGGACCGCCGCTCGGGCCCCATCAGCACCTTGTCGCGCCTTCTACAATGTTCTAGACCCATCGATACTGTCCTACAGCACAATCGGCTCTACTCAGGACTAAATCAGTCACTAGATAGCCTCTAGACAGATATAAAGGTCAATAACACAATGGGACACCTTTGGAGCTACAGGCGTCCATAATCTACATTAGCCACTTGCTTAAATGGCTTGTTTTCTGCCGCTCCGGTGTAAAAAAGCGACTTTAATAATCTTAGATAGGATCTGAAGTACCAGGCAATCAGAAAATCCTAGGAGGTTAGACCAACATTGGTGTACTAACCTACTAACCAAAGCATGTCCTTTTTCTCTATTGAATGATCAATCTTCCTTTCCAAAATTCAACGCATTTGACACTTCTAGAGACTTCTACGTCCATAAGCAACTGTTTCCACTTATCATTAGACCACTCCATACGCTTGTCTACCACTGAAAACAGTATTGTATCGTTCCTACATGAGACACAAAGTACCAGGCGGTCATGACCGCCCAGGAGCCCTTCTAGAATCTTCCTTACCTTGGTGTAGTATGCGACGAGCGGATTTGAAGTACCAGGCGATCATAAAATCAATGGAGGTTAAAACAATATTGGTGTAGTACCAAAACATGTCTTTTTTCTCTATAGAATTATGAAACTTTCTTTTCAAAAGGTGATCAATGCACATAATGATACTTTTAGAGACTCCTATGTCTATAACTACCGTTTCCACTTACCATTAAACGAGTTGTACGTCTATCTACCATCGAAAACAGTGTTGTATCGTTCCTACATGAGCCACAAAGTACCAGGCGGTCATGGCCGGCCAGGAGCCCTCCTAGAATGTTCGTCACCTTGGTGTAGTAGGCGACGAGCGCATGTCCGCCCTCGTGGTAGGCGGTGATGGTGTTGGCCTCCTCGTCCGGCAGCCGGGACCGCCGCTCGGGCCCCATCAGCACCTTGTCGAGGCTTCTACAATGTTCTAGACCCATCGATACTGTCTTACAGCGCAATCGGCTCTACATAAAGGGCAAAAACACAATGTGACACCTTTGGAGCTACAGGCGTCCATAATATACATTAGCCACTTATTAAACGGCTTGTTTTCTACCGCTCCGGTATAAAAAAGTGACTTTAATCATCTTACATCGGATCTGAAGTACCAGGCAATCAGAACATCCTAGGAGGTTAAACCAACATTGGTTTAGTAACCAAAGTGTGTTCTTTTTCTCTATAGAATGATGAATCTTCCTTTCCAAAATTCAACGCTGACACTTCTAGAGACTTCTACGTCCATAAGCAACTGTTTCCACTTACCATTAGACACTCTGTATGCTTGTCTACCATTGAAAACAGTTTTGTATCGTTCCTACATGAGACACAAAGTACCAGGCGATCATGACCGCCCAGCCCTTCTAGAATCTTCCTTACCTTGGTGTAGTATGCGACGAGCGAATTTGAAGTACCAGGCGATCATAAAATCAATGGAGGTTAAAACAATATTGGTGTAGTACCAAATCATGTCTTTTTTCTCTATAGAACTATGAAACTTTCTTTTCAAAAGGTGATCAATGCACATATGACACTTTTAGAGATTCCTACGTCTATAACGACCGTTTCCACTTACCATTAGACGAGTTGTACGCCTATCTACCACCAAAAACAGTGTTGTATCGTTCCTACATGAGCCACAAAGTACCAGGCGGTCATGGCCGGCCAGGAGCCCTCCTAGAATGTTCGTCACCTTGGTGTAGTAGGCGACGAGCGCATGTCCGCCCTCGTGGTAGGCGGTGATGGTATTTGCCTCCTCGTCGGGCAGCCGGGACCGCCGCTCGGGCCCCATCAGCACCTTGTCGAGGCTTCTACAATGTTCTAGACCCATCGATACTGTCCTACAGCACAATCGGCTCTACCCGGGACTAAATCAGTCACTAGATAGCCGCTGGATAGATATAAGGTCTAAAACACATATGTGACACCTTTGGAGCTACAGGCGTCCATAATCTACATTAGCCACTTGCTATTAAACGGCTTGTTTGCTGCTCCGGTATAAAAAAGTGACTTTAATCATCTTACATCGGATCTGAAGTACCAGGCAATCAGAAAATCCTAGGAGGTTAGACCAACATTGGTGTACTAACCAAAGCATGTCGTTCTCTAGATAATGATGTATCTTCCTTTCCAAAGTTCAACGCATGTGACACTTCTAGAGACTTCTACGTCCATAACCTAAATTTTCCACTTACCATTATACGCGTTGTACGCCTATCTACCACCGAAAACAGTATTGTATCGTTCCTACATGAGACACAAAGTACCAGGCGATCATGACCGCCCAGGAGCCCTTCTAGAATCTTCCTTACCTTGGTGTAGTATGCGACGAGCGGATTTGAAGTACCAGGCGATCATAAAATCAATGGAGGTTAAAACAATATTGGTGTAGTACCAAAGCATGTTCTTTTTCTCTATAGATTAATGAATCTTTCTTTTCAAAAGGTGACCAATGCAAATATGACACTTTTAGAGACTCCTATGTCTATAACGACCATTTCCACTTACCATTAGACGAGTTGTACGCCTATCTACCACCGAAAACAGTGTTGTATCGTTCCTACATGAGCCACAAAGTACCAGGCGACCATGGCCGGCCAGGAGCCCTCCTAGAATGTTCGTCACCTTGGTGTAGTAGGCGACGAGCGCATGTCCGCCCTCGTGGTAGGCGGTGATGGTATTTGCCTCCTCGTCGGGTAGACGGGACCGCCGCTCGGGCCCCATCAGCACCTTGTCGAGGCTTCTACAATGTTCTAGACCCATCGATACTGTCCTACAGCACAATCGGCTCTACCCGGGACTAAATTAGTCACTAGATAGCCGCTGGACAGATATAAAGGTCAAAAACACAATGTGACACCTTTGGAGCTACAGGCGTCCATAACTACATTAGCCACTTGCTTAAATGGCTTGTTTTCTACCGCTCCGGTATAAAAAAGTGACTTTAATCATCTTACATCGGATCTGAAGTACCAGGCAATCAGAAAATCCTAGGAGGTTAGACCAACATTGGTGTAGTAACCAAAAAAAATTATTTTTCTCTATGGAATTGATCAATCTTCCTTTCCAAAGTTCAACGCATGTGACACTTCTAGAGACTTCTACGTCCATAAGCAACTGTTTCCACTTACCATTAGACACTCTGTACGCTTGTCTACCACTGAAAACAGTCCCGACATGAGATGTAAAGTACCAGGCAATCATAAAACCATAGGAGGCTAAACCAACATTGGTGTACTAACCAAAGCATGTCCTTTTTCTCTATAGAATTATTCCTTTCCAAAAGGTCACCAACGCGCTGGTGACACTTTTAGAGACGTCCTATGTCTATAACTACCGTTTCCACTTACCATTAGACGAGTTGTACGCCTATCTACCACCGAAAACAGTGTTGTATCGTTCCTACATGAGACACAAAGTACCAGGCGGTCATGGCCGGCCAGGAGCCCTCCTAGAATGTTCCTCACCTTGGTGTAGTAGGCGACGAGCGCATGTCCGCCCTCGTGGTAGGCGGTGATGGTGTTGGCCTCCTCGTCGGGCAGCCGGGACCGCCGCTCGGGCCCCATCAGCACCTTGTCGCGGGCGTCTTCGAGGTATTTCATGGTGACGGTTTTGGCGCCGTCTATGGCTGCCCTGAAAACGACGTGAACAAGTGACACGAGGGTCCTACGTCCATAAGCTACTATTTCCGCTTACCATTAGATGCTTGGTACGCTTGTCTACCACTGAAAACAGCGTTGTATTGTCCCGACATGAAACGCAAAGTACCAGGCAATCATAAAATCATAGGAGGCTAAACCAACATTGGTGTACTAACCAAAACATGTCCTTTTTCTCTATAGAATCTTCTTCCTATCCAAAAGGTCACCAACGCTCACGTGACACTTTTAGAGACTCCTTCGTCTATAACTACCGTTTCCACTTACCATTAGAGGAGTTGTACGCCTATCTACCACCGAAAACAGTGTTGTATCGTTCCTACATGAGCCACAAAGTACCAGGCGATCATGACCGCCCAGGAGCCCTCCTAGAATGTTCCTCACCTTGGTGTAGTAGGCGACGAGCGCATGTCCGCCCTCGTGGTAGGCGGTGATGGTGTTGGCCTCCTCGTCGGGCAGCCGGGACCGCCGCTCGGGCCCCATCAGCACCTTGTCGCGGCTTCTACAATGTTCTAGACCCATCGATACTGTCCTACAGCCCAATCGGCTCTACCCGGGACTAAATTAGTCACTAATAGCCTCTAGACAGATATAAAAGTCAAAAACACCTTTCACGCTACAGGCGTCCGTAGTCTACATTAGCCACTCGCTATTAAACGGCTTGTTTGCTACCGCTCCGATATAAAAAAGTGACTTTAATCATCTTACATCGGATCTGAAGTACCAGGCAATCAGAAAATCCTAGGAGGTTAAACCAATATTGGTGTAGTAATGAAAAAATGAGTTTTTTCTCTATAGAATGATCAATATTCCTTTCCAAAATTCAACGCATTTGACACTTCTAGAGACTTCTACGTCCATAAGCAACTGTTTCCACTTACCATTTAGACACTCTGTACGCTTGTATACCACTGAAAACAGTATTGTATCGTTCCTACATGAGACACAAAGTACCAGGCGATCATGACCGCCCAGGAGCCCTTCTAGAATGTCCCTCACCTTGGTGTAGTAGGCGACGAGCGCATGTCCGCCCTCGTGGTAGGCGGTGATGGTATTTGCCTCCTCGTCGGGCAGCCGGGACCGCCGCTCGGGCCCCATCAGCACCTTGTCGCGGCTTCTACAATGTTCTAGACCCATCGATACTGTCTTACAGCGCAATCGGCTCTACTCAGGACTAAATCAGTCACTAGATAGCCGCTGGACAGATATAAAGGTCAAAAACACAATGTGACACCTTTGGAGCTACAGGCGTCCAGAACTACATTAGCCACTTGCTATTTAATAGGCTTGTTTGCTAACGCTCCGGTATAAAAAAGTGACTTTAATCACCTTACATCGGATCTGAAGTACCAGGCAATCAGAACATCCTAGGAGGTTAGACCAACATTGGTGTAGTAACCAAAAAAATTTTCTTTTTCTGTATAGAATGATCAATCTTCCTTTCCAAAAAGTCAACGCATGTGACACTTTAAAGAGTCTAGTTCTAGAGACTTCTACGTCCATAAGCTACGTTTCTACTTACCATTAGACCCTCTGTACGCTTGTCTACCACCGAAAACAGTATTGTATTGTCCCGACATGAGATGCAAAGTACCAGGCAATCATAAAACCATAGGAGGCTAAACCAACATTGGTGTACTAACCAAAGCATGTCCCTTTTCTCTATAGAATGATCAATCTTCCTATCCAAAAGGTCACCAACGCTCACATGACACTTTTAGAGACTCCTACGTCTATAACTACCGTTTCCAATTACCATTAGAAGAGTTGTTTGTACGCCTATCTACCACCGAAAACAGTGTTGTATCGTTCCTACATGAGACACAAAGTACTAGGCGGTCATGGGCGGCCAGGAGCCCTCCTAGAATGTCCCTCACCTTGGTGTAGTAGGCGACGAGCGCATGTCCGCCCTCGTGGTAGGCGGTGATGGTGTTGGCCTCTTCGTCCGGCAGCCGGGACCGCCGCTCGGGCCCCATCAGCACCTTGTCGAGGCTTCTAGGATGTTCTAGACCCATCGATACTGTCCTACAGTACAATCGGCTCTACCCGGGACTAATAAGTCACTATATTATAGCCTCTAGAGAGATATAAAGGGCAAAAACACAATGTGACACCTTTGGAGCTACAAGCGTCCATAATCTACATTAGCCATTTGCTATTGAGGCACTGGTCTCACCGCGAGCTACTAAGCTATGAACTATCGGCTATAAACACGAACAAAAGATACGCACTCCCGTGTAAATAAAAGAGACACGGCTATACTCGCTCAGCTATCAGCTATCACCGCCGGGCGAGTATCGCCGTGTCACTTTTATTTACACGGGAGTACGTATCTTTTGTTCGTGTTTATAGCCGATAGTTCATAGCTTAGTAGCTCGCGGTGAGACCAGTGCCTTAAACGGGGTTTTTGCTAGCTTTCCGGTATAAAAAAGTGTCTTTAATCATCTTACATCGGATCTGAAGTACCAGGCAATCCGAAAATCCTAGGAGGTTAGACCAACATTGGTGTACTAACCAAAGCATGTCCTTCTCTAGATAATGATGAATCTTCCTTTCCAAAGTTCAACGCATGTGACACTTCTAGAGACTTCTACCTCCATAAGCAACTGTTTCCACTTACCATTAGACCACTCCATACGCTTGTCTACCACTGAAAACAGTATTGTATCGTTCCTACATGAGACACAAAGTACCAGGCGATCATGACCGCCCAGGAGCCCTTCTAGAATCTTCCTTACCTTGGTGTAGTATGCGACGAGCGGATTTGAAGTACCAGGCGATCATAAAATCAATGGAGGTTAAAACAATATTGGTGTAGTACCAAAGCATGTTTTTCTCTATAGAATTATGAAACTTTCTTTTCAAAAGGTGATCAATGCACATAAATATGACACTTTTAGAGACTCCTACGTCTATAACGACCGTTTCCACTTACCTTTAGACGAGTTGTACGCCTATCTACCACTGAAAACAGTATTGTATCGTTCCTACATGAGACACAAAGTACCAGGCGATCATGACCGCCCAGCCCTTCTAGAATCTTCCTTACCTTGGTGTAGTATGCGACGAGCGGATTTGAAGTACCAGGCGATCATAAAATCAATGGAGGTTAAAACAATATTGGTGTAGTACCAAAGCTTGTCCTTTTTCTGTATAAAATTATGAAATTTTCTTTTCAAAAGGTGATCAATGCAAATATGACACTTTTAGAGACTCCTATGTCTATAACGACCGTTTCTATTTACCATTAGACGAGTTGTACGCCTATCTACCACCGAAAACAGTGTTGTATCGTTCCTACATGAGCCACAAAGTACCAGGCGGTCATGGCCGGCCAGGAGGCCTCCTAGAATGTCCCTCACCTTGGTGTAGTAGGCGACGAGCGCATGTCCGCCCTCGTGGTAGGCGGTGATGGTATTTGCCTCCTCGTCGGGCAGACGGGACCGCCGCTCGGGCCCCATCAGCACCTTGTCGCGGGCGTCTTCAAGGTATTTCATGGTGACGGTTTTGGCGCCGTCTATGGCTGCCCTGGAAACGAAAAATCACGTTAAAGGAAGTAAATGAAATTTCCAATTTGATACTTCTAAACGTCCCTGGGAAAGAACGAATGTTCCGGACAGACAGGCAGATAAATAGATGGAGATTATAATAAGAGGGAATTTACAAGATTACAGTTCCAGAAGATTATTTTTAGTACAGATGGTGCCTTTTTTGGCTCTAGTGCGAGAAGTAGGTCATTTTACGTCAGATCCAAAAAAACGGAGGGCCATCTGTACTAAAAAACGTCGTACGAGACACGTGCAAAAACGAAATCCGTAACTCGTGTCGATTTAAAACATCGCCACTCGTTTCGAATTTCATGTGTCGTAATGTACTATTTTACTACAGATGGTGCCTTTTTAGGCGCTAGTGCGAGAAGTGGGTCATTTTACGTCAGATCCAAAACTTCGGAGGGCCATTTGTACTAAAAAACGTCGTACGAGACACGTGCAAAAACGAAATCTGTAACTCGTGTCGATTTAAAAACACTCCCTCTCGGTCGTGTTTTAAAACATCGCCACTCCTTTCGAATATCATGTTTTTCGCACTTGTGTCGTAATGTACTATTTTACTACAGATGGTGCTTTTTTAGACGCTAGTGCGAGAAGTGGCTCATTTTACGTCAGGTCCTAAACTTCGGAGGGCCATCTGTACTAAAAAATGTCGTACAAGACACGTGCAAAAACGAAATTCGTAACTCGTGTCGATTTAAAACACTCCTTCCGGTCGCGTTTTAAAACATCGCCACTCGTTTTGAATTTCATGTTTTTCGCACTTGTGTCGTAATGTACTATTTTACTACTGATGGTGCCTTTTTAGACGCTAGTGCGAGAAGTGGCTCATTTTACGTCAGGTCCAAAACTTCGGAGGGCCATCTGTACTAAAAAACGTCGTACGAGACACGTGCAAACGTCGTACGAGACCTGTCCACGCGTGGGCTGGGGCCACTACAGGTGTAGACTCACTTTGTCAGCCTTGTAGCCTAGTTGGTAGTGACCCTGCCTACGAAGCTGGAGGTTCCGGGTTCGAATCCCGGCGAGGGCATTCTTTGTGTATTTATTTATCACAAATGTTTGTTCCTTGGTCATGGCTGTGTATGTATATCTAAGTATCTATACGTATCTATCTATTATATATATCGTCGCCTGGTACCCACATCATCATCAGCCTATAATAGTCCACTGCTGGATGTAGGCCTCTCCTATTAACTATGCGTATAAACGCATTAGGAGGTAAATGCCCATAATCGCCACGCTGGGCAAGCGGATTGGCGATCGCAGTAATGTGTCCTCTATGATGACGCTGCCCATCATCAATCTTTAATCACTGTCAGTGACACTTCAATCCCTTAGTCGACTCTTACGACACCCGCAGGAGGAGTTGGGGTGGTGACAAATATATTCTTATTGCCGTCACCACACGGCTTACCCACAACACAAGCCTTAATTGAGCTTACCGTGGGACAGTCGAAGACAAAATAAGGGGTATACAAAAACGTTCAAAAATATGTCCCAGTGCACTCTAATTCTGTGTAATAAGAACGTCGTAACATATTTATGAACGGATTCTTTCGATACTTATTTTTGCACTTGACTGGACTAGGTTGATCTGTGTAAGATGTCCTAAGATATTTACTTACTTGAGGGCGGCCTGGTTGACCATGTTCTCCAGGTCGGCGCCGGTGAAGCCTGTGGTCCCTCGAGCGAGGAGGTCACTGTTTACGTCTGGGTTGGCGGCCACTCTGCCCAGGTAGAGGTCTAGGATCTCCCGACGGCCTCCGTAGTCGGGGGTTGGCACGTTCACCTGAGAACAAACGATTCTAATCATTCCTGTACGCTTAGCACATGATTGGTATGTCAGTATGTCACCGCGAGATAGATTTTCCATCTTTTACTAACTATAAAGTCAAAGTCAAAGTCAAATAATTCTTTATTCAAATTGGAATAGCAACAAACTCTTTTGAATCGTCTAGGTATTAAAACTACTTCCGGTTCCAACCCTACACCGCTGACCCGAGAAGAACCGGTAAGAAACTTGGCGGGAATTATTTTTTCAAACAATGATGGTACATCTTACAACTAACATACATTAAAAAAAAAAACATAAAATTGATTTTAAATAAATTGAAATATAATAATAATAACAAGAGATGTAAAGTCTTTAAAAAGTCAGAACATTTATAAGTAATAATTTATAGAGAAGTAAAGGAAACGATTCTAATTACAGATGTGCCGACGGAAACTTTCCAGATTTCTGAAATTTTCACGTAGGACTTCGGAAATTTTCCATATTTTGCATGGACATTTGTATCGATGGAAACTTTCCATTTCATAAATTTAACTTCCCTTTAATAACACTATCACAAATGATCTATTTAGGATAGAATAACTATGGGTAAGTAATATAACGTATACGAACTTATGCTATATAAATCATAATGTATAAATTCAGTTTGTATAAATGTATAATGCCTAACGTGTAATAAATATAACGTACAAAAGGTATAATTATTAAATGAATAATTGTAAAATGTATAATGAACATAACATATAATATCGTTTACGATAACGATTAATTGGTATAACATTGAAATAATCTAATATACAAAACAACTATCTTATACAAAATATAAGCCCCTACGATTTTTTAATAATTAAACTATAGAATTATCATTATATTTCATTTCAATTGATTTACTATTTATCCGTATATTAAGCCGTATCCGTATAGGAAGCGACTTAGACCTGGGAACCGGTCGACGAAGCCCCGCTGCGCGGGGCTTCTATTTCTGCTCTAAGGGATAAAAGGTACCTAACGAACCTATCCAGGTTAGAGTAGGGGATGTACAAATTTGTTATTTTTTAATGCGGGGGGCGGGAAGCGGCCCGGCCGCAGCAGCGCCGAGTACTATCACCCCCTCGCTCTGGTGTCGCCCGTCGTCTCTGACAGCTGTATTGTCTGCGACATTATAATAGTGTCACCTCGACGTCGTAGTGACTACGTAGCCTAGGGAGGTCTCACCTCTACATCGAAGATAGTGACTACGTAGCCTAGGGAGGTCTCACCACGTCGAAGATAGTGACTACGTAGCCTAGGGAGGTCTTAACTCTACGTCGAAGATAGTGACTACGTAGCCTAGGGAGGTCTCACCTCTACGTCGAAGATAGTGACTACGTAGCCTAGGGAGGTCTCACCACGTCGAAGATAGTGACTACGTAGCCTAGGGAGGTCTCACCTCGACGTCGAAGCGACTACGTAGCCTAGGGAGGTCTCACCTCGACGTCGAAGCGACTACGTAGCCTAGGGAGGTCTCACCCCGACGTCGAAATGACTACGTAGCCTAGGGAGGTCTCACCTCGACGTCGAAGCGACTACGTAGCCTAGGGAGGTCTCACCCCGACGTCGAAGTGACTACGTAGCCTAGGGAGGTCTCACCTCGACGTCGAAGCGACTACGTAGCCTAGGGAGGTCTCACCCCGACGTCGAAGTGACTACGTAGCCTAGGGAGGTCTCACCCCGACGTCGAAGTGACTACGTAGCCTAGGGAGGTCTCACCCCGACGTCGTAGTGACTACGTAGCCTAGGGAGGTCTCACCTCGACGTCGAAGCGGCCCGGCCGCAGCAGCGCCTGGTCGAGGTCGAGTACTATCACCCCCTCGTTCTGGTGGAGCCCGTGTCTCTGACAGCTGGTTTATTGTCTGCGACATTATAAAAAAAAAAAAAAAAAAAAAAAAAAAAAAAAAAAAAAAAAAAAAAAAAAAAGTCACCTCGACGTCGAAGTGACTACGTAGCCTAGGGAGGTCTCACCTCGACGTCGAAGCGGCTCGGCCGCAGCAGCGCCTGGTCGAGGTCGTCGCGGCGGTTGGTGGCGCCGAGTACTATCACACCCTCGTTCTGATGGTAGTGACTACGTAGCCTATGGAGGTCTTACCTCGACGTCGAAGCGGCCCGGCCGCAGCAGCGCCTGGTCGAGGTCGTCGCGGCGGTTGGTGGCGCCGAGTACTATCACCCCCTCGTTCTGTGGTGTGACTACGTAGCCTAGGGAGGTCTTACCTCGACGTCGAAGCGGCCCGGCCGCAGCAGCGCCGAGTACTATCACCCCCTCGTTCTGGTGGAGTGACTACTAGGGTGGGTCACTGATGTATGAAGAAAAAAAAAGTATTTGTTTTTTACTAGTAACAGTTGTCAATAGTTCCGTAATTAGGTCGACAAAGAGTGTGCAAAATTATTTGGCCATCGGAATTAATTTTCTGCCTCCGGGTCTAATTGAAAGATTTCATAGAAACTTCAGTACATTTTGTACTGACCACAGTTGATATCTATGTTTTTACTTTTTATTGCAACTTGAGCTATGTTTGAGTATTGTGTTTACCTGGAAATAGCTTTTCTATAGTTATGGAGACGAAAAAAAAGTCGAAAATAATAACTTTTTTTTTGAAGTTCCACACATTTTAAGAAAATTACTAATCAAATCCGGAGGCAGAAAAACTTAAATTAAAAATATAATAAAAATAAGAGTAATTATCAAATATCAAATGGCACCGTTTTGTAACTAATATCTTCAGAAAATCGAAATTTTTGAAAAATGACCCACCCTAGTGACTACTATGGAGGTCTCACCTCGACGTCGAAGCGGCCCGGCCGCAGCAGCGCCGAGTACTATCACCCCCTCGTTCTGTAGAGTGACTACGTAGTCTAGGGAGGTCTCACCTCGACGTCTCAGATAGTGAC
>JALPQI010007657.1:0-10000 GCA_025490895.1 Thaumatotibia leucotreta | reverse complement strand
TATAAAGTCTAATTTTTTATAAGTATCCACTCAGTTTATCAAAGGTTAGCTGGAAGAGATCCCTTATAGGGATAAGTTCGCCTTTGTACCTATATATCTGTATAATTGTGTTATAACTTGTTTGGTGTACAATAAAGTGATTTACTACTACTACTAAAGGTCACTTTTTCTGTCCCTATGTCCCTTTGTACGCTTTAGTACATTGTGCATCAAGGGAGGTAAGTACGGAATGACTAACGAAAGTTTTAGAAGCCCGACGCCGTCCCTGATCAAATCGAAAAGTTATTCAGTGATAATTTTCAGAGGTAATGTCATGTTATTAAAGTCTCACTTTTTCCCCACAGTAAATGTACGAGAACAGTTCTCTTTCGTTATTGGCTTTTTGCGTACATTACCGTAAGTTGACCCCTAAGAAACTATTGGTACTGCATAAGAATGGAATCGATTGGCATAAAATATTAAACGCGAGAATAATATTTTTTAATTTTCATACAATTTGTATGGAAATTTTAATATTTCCCGATTTTCTAGGCGATTTTTTTTTAAACGCCAATTTTCATTACTTTAAAATCGAGGGAAGGTTTTCTAAGACCATTTTCACGTAGCTACTCTGGATCTGGTAGTTGCCCTTACTGATCAAATAAGAATTTTCAACCTGTATATTCTTAAGTATGTGTCTGATTTATTTTCAAAAATAAATAGTTTGATTTGTATACTTTAGGGAATTAAACACTTTATGTTCAAAATAAAGCTCTATAATCAAGGTTTTCACAAATAAGTCAGGATATTAGCACGGATTACACAAAAGATACGAATTAGCAAACGTCCCGTTACGTTACGTTCCCGCGTAAAGTGACAGTCATGTGACAGCTGTCAGTCATGTGCAATACACAGTTAAGACGTGAGGAGACTGGACCCGACAATACAATATTGGGAGCATTCCAAGAAGGCATCTACTTTTTGTCGCTTACGACTCGCTATGGTAGCTACCCTAATAAAATATGTTGGCTGCTAGGAATCACTGTCAATCTTAAAGCCTTGATATGTTATTATTATATAGTAACTCAAATTACTAATTTAATTTTTCAAAAGTATTAAAAAGACAGTGTCCCTTACGACATGTTTTCATGGAATGCTCCATTGGTGTGCACGACTTACTGAATAAATCCCTGACTCTTCTCGCTCCTTGCCCGACCAGGATCTCATCGAACTCTGGTCCCGCTGCATGGAAGAATGGCACCCTGGCTTCTCCGGCCACAGCTCTTGCCAGAAGAGTCTTCCCGGTCCCCGGGGGACCCATTAGGAGCACCCCCTTGGGCATGACAGTCATGTGACAGCTGTCAGTCATGTGCAATACACAGTTAAGACGTGATGAGACGACCCGACAATACAATATTGGTGTGCGACTTACTGAATAAATCCCTGACTCGTCTCGCTCCCTGCCCAACCAGGATCTCATCGAACTCTGGTCCCGCTGCATGGAAGAATGGCACTCTAGCTTCTCCGGCCACAGCTCTTGCCAGAAGAGTCTTCCCGGTGCCCGGGGGACCCACTAGGAGCACCCCCTTGAGCATGACAGTCATGTGCAATACACAGTTAAGACGTGATGAGACTGGACCCGACAATACAATATTGGTGTGCGACTTACTGAATAAATCCCTGACTCGTCTCGCTCCTTGCCCGACCAGGATCTCATCGAACTCTGGTCCCGCTGCATGGAAAAATGGCACCCTGGCTTCTCCGGCCACAGCTCTTGCCAGAAGAGTCTTCCCGGTCCCCGGGGGACCAACTAGGAGCACCCCCTTGGGCAGCTTGCCTCCGAGGGAGGAGAACTTTTCTGGAGACTTTAGGAATTCCACCTGTGGGTGGAAAATTTTACTAAGATATGGTTATGATAAAATACACGGTGCTCGCGAGTATTCCAAAAGATTTTAACTATGCATTCTAGACATCAAAATAAACAAAAAATATTATGAGACCTAATGTCAATACCACCAAAAAAATTTTTTTTTTTTTTTTGTGTTTTTGAATACTTTTTAACATTTCCAGTACTTTTTATCATAACAACAATTTGTTTAAATTATTTATTTCAATTGTTTTTTTTAGGTACAGGTTTTTTCGTCAAGTCTATTCTTATTTATTAGAACACATTGTGGTAGCATTGTAATCAAAAAGAAGTTTTATGATGAGTCACATCGAAAAACTTTTTTCGAAAAAAGGTTAATTATCTCTGGAACCAAGCCGAATTCAGGAAATTGTATATGACATTAAATACTCCGAATATGCTCAGGAATTCAGCATTAAAATCTTTCGGAATGCTCACGAGCACCGTGTATAAAAGAGTCACATCTTGGAAAGGTCCCGTTGGTAAGCGTCGCAGAGGAAGACCTCATACGAGATGGGAGGATGATGTCATCAGAACTGCTGGTCCTTCCTGGATGCAAATAACTGAAGACCGGGATAAATGGAATAGTTTGGAGGAGGCCTACACCCGAATAGAGGTTCTTGCATCGTAATTTAATATTTAAGTATTATTAAATTCATGTAAAATTGCAAGAAATTAAAGGCTTTTAATATAAATATTAGATGTCATATACCAAAGAAAAACGACCAAGATCACCTATGTCCGAGGTGGGGATCGAACCCACGTACTCAGCTTTCGCGGCTGATGCCTGTACCCCTCGTCCACTCGATCTTAGCAACCACCAATATGTTCAATAAAGGCTTTTTTTTATTTTTCTTTATTTTATGGTTATGTTATGACAATATCAAAATCACTGTAAAAAATAGTACGTGCATCTAGGGAGGTAAGTACGGTATTACTAACGAGAGTGTCAGAAGCCCGACGCCGTAGGCTGAGGGCTTTTAATGACTCAAGTTAGTATTCCGCTTACCGACCGTGATGTATACAACGTTTTCCATCACACTTGCGAGCAAAAGTTTTCACACCACCTATTCGAATACGTGCTTTTTCTTCCCTGCTGGAAGGGATCAAAGTGGCACTTTTCTGTTCAAGGACTTTCTATTGCCAGCCTAAAAATTACAATGAAATATGAAAATAAACAGTACGTTCATAATTGATAAAAATTACTCCCGCGACGCATGCAACCAATAGCGCGCTTAGAAAGCAAGTGTGATGAAAATATTGTTCACCTATGCTTGCTTCTGGATCCTGTTCGTCGATGCTAGACTGTGCTAGAATGTTCCACTCACCACATCCTTCAGCTCCTGCTTGGCTTCATCAGCTCCCTTGACGTCGAAGGTGACGGAGATGTCCTCAGGATCCACCTCCACCTGGTTGCCTAGCTGGATCCTGCTCGGTGATGATGATGGTAGACTGCTAGAATGTTCCACTTACCACATCTTTCAGCTCTTGCTTGGCTTCATCAGCTCCCTTGACGTCGAAGGTGACGGAGATGTCCTTAGGATCCACCTCCACCTGGTTGCCTAGCTGGATCCTGCTCGGTGATGATGGTAGACTGCTAGAATGTTCCACTCACCACATCCTTCAGCTCCTGCTTGGCTTCATCAGCTCCCTTGACGTCGTCGAAGGTGACGGAGATGTCCTCAGGATCCACCTCCACCTGGTTGCCGAGCTGGATCCTGCTCGGGAAGGATGGAAGACTGATTACTACAGCTCATCTTATGGACATGTTAAAAATAGGACGTTTGAATAGAAAATTGTGATAAAAATCAATTAGCAGGTAAGGGTTGCCACTATCATGGATCGTAATGGTCCAGCACATTTCCGCAGACGACCTAGGGTAGTCATATTGTAATGTAATGAATGTAGAATTAAGAATAGTATCTGGAATCTGGACGATGCCTGTGGCAGATTTTATCATTGATTGTAATGTAACTAAGCCTGTGGTTGATCTGTTTTTGTACTTACCTGATGAAGCCTGCGAAGGGGATTTAAAAGAGGGAATATTGGAATTTAGTAGTTTCTACCTTGAAGAAAGATCAGTGATCTCAGATCACCAATTTAATTTTATTGTGTTTTTGCTACGCTAGTAATGCTAAAGTAATCTTTAATCACCTCATAAAAGTAAGTTTACAGTTTTATTTGTATAATGCAGTGCTGTACCAAATTTACAAAAATGAATTGATACAAATATATTTTTAAGTGAATTGAGAAGCTCCTTCATTTGACATTCTCAATTTAACTTCTCGTTCAGTCGGTTCAAAATAAACCTGTAAGGGAGAACGTTGAGAAGAATACTAATCTACTGGTCCCCTTCATTGAAGGTCCTGGGAGGTCTTCATACCAAGTTATCTAAGTAGAACCCTGAAGGACACTGATCTCTATTTGGACCCTGAAGATGACTGCTCTACTCCATGGAAGATAGTTAGCTCAACCACCATCTTCCAGTACTTTGAGTCCTTCGAGACAGAATGGAAGCCTGAAGAACACTGTTCCATTGGTTTATTCCGTGGTAGTTGAATTCCTTTGAGCTATGTCGACAGAATAGAAGCCTAAAGAATGCTGATCTACTTCATTGGAGATAGTAGTTATAGTCTTTCGAGCCACGTAGACAGAGTTGAAGCCTGAAGAACACTAGTCTACTGGTCTACTTCGTTGGAGATAGTTACCGGAAGACAGTCCCGCTGACGGAGGCCATCAGGCTGACGAAGATGGCCAGGAACAGCACGATAGTCAGTAGCTGCTGGACCTTCAGGTACTTGGAGTCCTTCGAGCCACGTAGACAGAATGGAAGCCTGAAGAACACTAGTCTACTGGTCTACTTCGTGGGAGATAGTTAGACTAACCACCATCTTCAGGTACTTGGGAGTCCTTCGAGCCACGTAGACAGAGTGGAAGCCTGAAGAACACTAGTCTACTGTCGATTCCATGGAAGATAGTTACCAGAAGACATTTTCACTGACGAAGATAGTTACTGCTCCACCTTCAGATCCTGGGAGGTCTTCATACCAAGTTATCTAAGTGGAACCCTGAAGGACACTGATCTCTATTTGGACCCTGAAGATGACTGCTGTACTCCATGGGAGATAGTTAGCTCAACCACCATCTTCCAGTACTTGGGAGTCCTTCGAGACAGAATGGAAGCCTGAAGAACACTGTTCCATTAGTTTATTCCGTGGTAGTTGGAATCCTTTGAGCCACGTAGACAGAGTAGAAGCCTGAAGAACACTAGTCTACTAGTCTACTTCGTTGGAGATAGTTACCATGTTCCATGGGAGACAGAATGGAAGTCTGAAGAACACTGTTCCATTGGTTTATTCCGGTTGGATTCCTTTGAGCTATGTCGACAGAATGGAAGCCTAAAGAATACTAATCTACTTCGTTGGAGATAGTAGTTATAGTCTTTCGAGCCACGTAGACAGAGAAGAAGCCTGAAGAACACTAGTCTACTGGTCTACTTCGTTGGAGATAGTTACCGGAAGACAGTCCCGCTGACGGAGGCCATCAGGCTGACGAAGATGGCCAGTGTACGAGAGACGAAAAAGTGTGGACTGTAATGTTATAACGAGAGAAAGTCGGAATTGACCGTTGTAGAATTTAAATTGAAAAACGTTAGGGTGTGGGGGAGCAAGAATGTTGGTGCCTGTTCAAAGAAACGTGAAGTGAACAGATATACAGCTGAGTGATCGGATTACCTTCTGTGCCTGATGCTGGAGGTTGGATCCGTAGCTTCGCTGTCCGCTGTTGGCGCCGACCGGGATTCTCCTGCCAACTGAAGTCACCTGACCGTTACCTCCAGAGTCCAACTTAGCTTTGGGTCCGCTCTTCGCACTCGGTCGTGGGGCTCCGTGCACTCGCTGGTTTGATGTATGATGAACTTGCGTGTGAATGGTGTTTTAATTCGAGAATAGAATCTACGAGAGCGAAAACTGTGTCGACTCAATGGCGGTTTGAAATCACACTGGCTCTTTGTGTTAATGAGAGGGGAGGGGAAACGTCAAATTCGAACGTCACGTTGACAGTAGTGCCAACACAAATAAAAACAGATTGTCATATTGCAAACTTGAACAGCCAGAAACAGCACGATGGTCAGCAACTGCTGCACCTTCAGGTACTTGGAGTCCTTCGAGCCACGTAGACAGAATGGAAGCCTGAAGAACACTAGTCTACTGGTCTACTTCGTCGGAGATAGTTACCAGAAGACAGTTTCACTGATGAAGATAGATAGGTACTGCTCTACCTTCAGGTCCTGGGAGGTCTTCATACCAAGTTGTCTAAGTAGAACCCTGAAGGACACTGGTCTTTATTGGGACCCTGAAGGACACTGGTCTACTCCGTGGAAGATAGTTAGCTCAACCACCATCTACCAGTACTTGGAGTCCTTCGATACAGAATGGAAGCCTGAAGAACACTGTTCCATTGGTTTATTCCGTGGTAGTTGGATTCCTTTGAGCCATGTCGACAGAATGGAAGCCTAAAGAATGCTAATCTACTTCGTTGGAGATAGTAGTTATAGTCTTTCGAGCCACGTAGACAGAGTGGAAACCTGAAGAACACTAGTCTACTGGTCTACTTCGTTGGAGATAGTTACCGGAAGACAGTCCCGCTGACGGAGGCCATCAGACTGACGAAGATGGCCAGGAACAGCACGATGGTCAGCAGCAGCTGCACCTTCAGGTACTTGGAGGCCTTCGAGCCACGTAGACAGAGTGGAAACCTGAAGAACACTAGTCTACTGGTCTACTTCGTTGGAGATAGTTACCAGAAGACAGTTTCACTGATGAAGATAGCTAGGTACTACTCCACCTTCAGGTCCTGGGAGGTCTTCATACCAAGTTATCTAAGTAGAACCCTGAAGGACACTGGTCTCTATTGGAACCCTGAAGGACACTGTTCTACTCCGTGGGAGATAGTTAGCTTAACCACCATCTTCCAGTACTTGGAGTCCTTCGAGACAGAATGGAAGCCTGAAGAACACTGTTCCATTGGTTTATTCCGTGGTAGTTGGATTCCTTTGAGCTATGTCGACAGAATGGAAGCCTAAGGAATGCTAATCTACTTCGTTGGAGATAGTAGTTATAGTCTTTCGAGCCACGTAGACAGAGTGGAAGCCTGAAGAACACTAGTCTACTGGTCTACTTCGTTGGAGATAGTTACCGGAAGACAGTCCCGCTGACGGAGGCCATCAGACTGAAGAAGATGGCCAGGTATTGCTCCATCTTTAGATCCTGGGAGGTCTTCATACCAAGTTGTCTAAGTAGAACCCTGAAGGACACTGGTCTCTATTAGGACCCTGAAGATGACTGCTCTACTCCATGGGAGATAGTTAGCTCAACCACCATCTTCCAGTACTTGGAGTCCTTCGAGACAGAATGGAAGCCTGAAGAACACTGTTCCATTGGTTTATTCCGTGGTAGTTGGAATCCTTTGAGCCACGTAGACAGAGTGGAAACCTGAAGAACACTAGTCTACTGGTCTACTCCATGGGAGATAGTTACCAGAAGACAGTTTCACTGATGAAGATAGCTAGGTACTGCTTCACCTTCAGGTCCTGGGAGGTCTTCATACCAAGTTATCTAAGTAGAACCCTGAAGGACACTGGTCTCTATTTGGACCCTGAAGATGACTGCTCTACTCCATGGGAGATAGTTAGCTCACCACCACCATCTTCCAGTACCTAGAGTCCTTCGAGACAGAATGGAAGCCTGAAGAACACTGTTCCATTGGTTTATTCCGTGATAGTTGGATTCCTTTGAGCCATGTCGACAGAATGGAAGCCTAAAGAATGCTAATCTACTTCGTTGGAGATAGTAGTTATAGTCTTTCGAGGCACGTAGACAGAGTGGAAACCTGAAGAACACTAGTCTACTGTCGATTCCATGGAAGATAGTTACTAGAAGACAGTTTCACTGACGAAGATAGGTACTGCTCCACCTTCAGCTACCAGGAAGTCTTCATACCAAGTTGTCTAAGTAGAACCCTGAAGGACACTGGTCTCTATTGGGACCCTGAAGGACACTGGTCTCTATTGGGACCCTGAAGGACACTGGTCTACTCCGTGGGAGATAGTTAGCTTAACCATCTTCCGGTACTTGGGAGTCCTTCGAGCCATGTCGACAGAATGGAAGCCTGAAGAACACTAGTCTACTGGTCTACTCCGTGGGAGATAGTTACCAGAAGACAGTTTCACTGACGAAGATAGCTAGATACTGCTTCACCTTCAGGTCCTGGGAGGTCTTCATACCAAGTTATCTAAGTAGAACCCTGAAGGACTGGTCTCTATTTGGACCCTGAAGATGACTGCTCTACTCCATGGAAGATAGTTAGCTCAACCACCATCTACCAGTACTTGGAGTCCTTCGATACAGAATGGAAGCCTGAAGAACACTGTTCCATTGGTTTATTCCGTGGTAGTTGGAATCCTTTGAGCCACGTAGACAGAGTGGAAACCTGAAGAACACTAGTCTACTGGTCTACTTCGTTGGAGATAGTTACCAGAAGACAGTTTCACTGACGAAGATAGGTACTGCTCCACCTTCAGGTCCTGGGGGGTCTTCATACCAAGTTGTCTAAGTAGAACCCTGAAGGACACTGATCTCTATTTGGACCCTGAAGATGACTTCTCTACTCCATGGGAGATAATTAGCTCAACCACCACCTTCCAGTACTTGGAGTCCTTCAAGACAGAATGGAAGCCTGAAGAACACTGTTCCATTGGTTTATTCCGTGGTAGCTGGAATCCTTTGAGCCATGTCGACAGAGTGGAAGCCTGAAGAACACTAGTCTACTGGTCTACTTCGTTGGAGATAGTTACCGGAAGACAGTCCCGCTGACGGAGGCCATCAGGCTGACGAAGATGGCCAGGAACAGCACTATGGTCAGCAGCTGCTGGACCACCTTCAGGTACTTGGAGGCTTTCGTGCCGCGAGCGTTGTCTGGGTGCGAGCCTGAACAAATATGTCAAAAAATCTGTTATAGTTACGACCTCTTTCAGCCTCCGTAGCCTAGTCGGTAGTGACCCTGCCTACGAAGCTTGAGGTTCCGGGTTCGAATCCCGGCGAGGGCATTATTTGTGTATTTATTTATCACAAATATTTGTTCCTCGGTCATGGCTGTCTAAGTATTTAAGTATCTATACATATCTATCTATTATATATATCGTCGCCTGGTACCTACATCACAAGCCTTAATTGAGCTTACCGTGGGACTAGGTCGATTTGTGTGAGATGTCCCAAGATATTTATTTATTTATTTATCTTTCACAATAGTGCAGTAAATTCGGTGCATGACGTGAAGAACATGGTTATTCGAAATATTTTGGCAAAGGAACCTTTTGGACGACAAAGACTGATATATTGGCACTGCAGGTTCAACGCCAAAGACCGATATATAAGTCCTCGTCCACAGAGCAATGTAAACCTACACGCACGTGCATAAAGTTCACATTCAGTTTTGACATTTTACCGACGTGGCGTCAGAGTGACAGCTTTTGTATTTGAAGTGGCGTCAAAAAGGTTAATATATGACAAATTGGGAGTCCAAATTTCTTCTACTTTTCATCTCGAGTTATCAAGTTCTTCACGCCTTGCACGTCTGATAAGATAAACTATTTTACTCAGGCATAGTAAAAGAAAAGGCCCGATAACATTTATCTGACAAATACAATGTGCCCATGAGGAAAGGGAAACATTATAACAGCGGATTCCCGGCCACATTTGAAGTTAAAATGTCGTATGAAGTTTGACGGATTCCGTCTATTTTAAGAAAAAATGCATTTTTTTGACGTTACGCAATAATAAACGCATTTTAGGTAACGATTTTGTGAGTGATATTTGCAGTGTCAGAACCAAAATATAGTAGGCTATCCCTGCATGCCAGCCGGCGTTAATTGTATAGTGAATAACTCCCCTGGGGAGTTGTGTGAATAAAGTTATTGAAGACTCCTTAGTGGCGTTCTTGGAATTGAAGTAGCGTACATTGTACAACAGGTTGGCGTGCTGCGATAACCTAGGTTTTTGATCTGGCAGTGTTAATACTGTTAATAGTGAGCGGAATTCGCGAGCGTGCGCACGCGAC